>ML792568.1:95389-109511 GCA_009831015.1 Picea engelmannii
TATATATATATATATATATCTGTTTAGAAAAGCCTCGGCAAAATTGATATTATACCGCTTCATTTTTTTATTTTTTTTTGTTAATTTCAGGGTTGGAACGGTTCCATTCCTGAAATGTCCTTCTCACATGCGGGTAGGTCGGTAGGCCCTTAAGGCTCCAGTGCTTCAAACTGAAGCTCTGATACCATGTGTAGGGACCAAATTAATTTCAGTCTATTAAAATTCATAAATTGAAACTGATAAGATTACTTCTACACATAAAGACTCAATAATTTCTTTCATTCAGCATATAAGCATGTTAAGTTAATTAAAGAACAACAATTTCATCACATAATAATAATTACATAACAAAATAACATAAATTACCTCTTCCTGATGCTAATTCCCCCGTTGATCTGGATGTCCTTTGCTGAAGTTGAAACTGAGTCAAACACTGCCCAAAACCGAGTTTTCCTCCCTGCCAGCTAGGAGCAACCTGTCTGACTCCCTAGCTCCAGGATACTATAAGGATATCCTGGCCCCCATGCCCAAAACCCCCAGAAAACCAGTGCCCCCTGCTTCTGATTCACCAAAAACCCCCAAAACCAAACTCCTCACACCAGAGATCTCCACAGAAAAATCTCCCACAGAAATATATCCCCCCCCTCAAAATGCTTCCTACCTCCCAAAAAGAATGCCTCTCCCCCGTCAGACTCTTCCCCATCATATCCTCCTTCACCGACTCTCCTCCTTTAATATCTTATCCCCTTATTTAATGTCTTATCCCCTTCATTAATATCTTATCCCCTCACGCATACGCAAAGCATTTAATTAAACAAATTAAAATTATTAAGCCCCTTAAATTTATTACCCATGTCATTGAATGTGATATGTAATTAATTAATTAATTAATAAAAAGTTATAAACAATTAATTAATAAATAAATATTTAATTAATATTATTAATGCTAATCATTGTTTAATTAAAACCATATTAGGACAATTAATTACCTAATTAATTTTACTTAATAATCCCTAAGCATATATTCAACTAGGGTTGTTACATTTTTCACATATCTTCCTGTAAAACCCCCAATGAAGCCTAGACCAGCTTGGAAGGTCTCTTTGGAAAACAAGATGAGAAGAGGGGACACAAGCTGGAGGTGGAATTTCTCACATTGGATCCAAAAAGATTCAACAATATCCAAGATTTCTTTACAAAATTCAAGGATTGACTGTCGCAACTCAAAGATTGTAGGGTTGATAAATATAAGGAGGAGAAAAAAATATTTCTCACCATTCTCTCCAAACTTGGTCCTGAATTATCCGTGTTCATATCAACATTCCATTCATTCAAATTCGCCTTTGGAGCCATCTGGAAGATTCCTTCTCTTGAGGACTTTATCGAATCCCTGACAAAAGAGAAAACAGAGCTCATCAACATGGGAAAAACCAAAGGCCCAAAGGCACATGCACTTATTGTGCAATATGACAACCATCAATATCATAAATCTAAAAATAAATACAAAAGGAAAGCTCATGCGCATCCGAAGAAGGAAGGGTACTCAAAACCCTTCATCGATGCCTCAGGATCCAAAGGTGGAAAGGGAAGAAAAGGGGATAAATGCACGTACTTCCATAAAGGATTCCATCCAAAATCTGCATGCATGTAGAAAAAAATAGATATAATGACTCAAATAATTCATCAAAACAACCTTGGAGATCACATCCCCAAGGGTGCCAAGAAGAAGAATCCAGAAGATCAAAATCCCAAGAAAGGCAATTCTAGCCATGCCTTGATGGCCATCAACTCCTCTCCCTATGCTTGGATCGTAATTTAGGAGCATCACATCACATGGATTCCACAAAAGCAATCTATTCTTCATTGGATGCATGCAAAGGTCCTCCCATTCTGATTGGGGACAACTCTCCAATCGAAGTCACCAACAAAGGAAGGATTGAACTCACCAACAAAATGTTCGAGAATGTGTTTCATGTTCCCAAACTTTCCGTCAACCTTCTCTTCGTGTATCAAATGACGAATTCCAAAACCAGAAAGAAACTCATATTCACACCAAATGCAGCGGACATATATGACATGCAAACCAATTCCAGGGTTTCTACCGATGAGGTAAATCATCAATCTAGATTTTCTACATTTTCTAAATTTATTGAACCAAATTATGCTTTATTGCTTACCCATGCCGATGAAAGTAGTAGGATATGGCATGAAAGGTTCATAGATTTTAATTTCAGATATATGCAACATCTTAGAAAGAAAATAATGGTTGATGGTCTACCAGACATTCATTTCTCCAAAGGAGTTTGTGAGGGATGTGTTCTTGGAAAACACCCTAAAGATAAATTCGACAAAGGAAAGACTTAGAGAGATTCTGCACCTTTACATATGATCCATAGTGACCTCATGGGTCAGTTTCCACATCCATCTATCAACAAAGCGAGGTTTTTTCTCATTTTTGTTGATGATTTCTCACGTTTCATATGGATTTACTTTCTGAGGCAAAAATCTGAGGACTTTCAACACCTCAAAGATTTCAAAGCCCTAGTTGAGACACAGTCCAGAAAGAAAATCAAAGTCCTCCGAAATGAAAACGGGGGAGAGTATGTCAATCATGAGATATACAATATTTGTCATGAGGCAAGAATTTAGTTTCAACACATAGTTCCCTATACTCCGCAACAAAACAGAGTTGCTGAGCAAAAAAAAAGATCTTTAAAAGAGATGGCATCTTGCATGCTACATGTAAAGTCACTACCACAGATACTATGGGTTGAAACACTTAATTGTGAAACATACATCCAAAATAGATCTCCCCATAGATCTGTCAAGGATAATACCCCCTACAAGGCTTGGAGCAGCCTCAAACCGGAAGTGACCCACTTTCGTATTTTCGGTTCATGTGCATGGGCCCAAATTCCCTCTGAAAAGAGGAAGGACCTTGATCCATAGAGCACTGAGTGTATTTTTGTTGGATACCCGACTGTGTGAAGTGATATAGATTTCTTGATCTTTCCTTAGACCAGTTCATCATTGAGCGAAGTGTCCAATTAAAGGAAAGTGTCTCACATGTACCTCAGCAGCCGCATGCAAACACCTTCATTCTTCCACCTTTATGAGATGATGAGAATGCACATGACGACTCTTCTTCATATGAGAGTTCTGATTTAGAGGACTTAAATGATTCAGATACAGAGTCAATACAGTCAGATGCCAATTTAGAGCATCCAGATGCAGATGCAGAGGCAAAGCACAAACTACTCTTCAGGATGTAGGGGATCTTGTTGGTGATCCAACCAATACTAGGAGGACTTGATATGATTTTGAGGAGCCTCCTATTGCACTCACTGCTTGTTGGGCCCGATATATGATCAATTTTATGAAAATTATTAGGCACTTTTGTCGAATGTACATATGTGTTTTTCATGTTTTGGAGAAGCTTTTTGAAGAATTTTGTGTTAAAACGATATGATCTACACCAGGTATGTATGATTCGTGTTTGATGCCAATATTGAGTATAATTCATCACGTTTTATGATTCCAAATATCTAATTCACATTTTTCTGGTGTTTCAGGGCAAAAACACACCATGTTTCTACTTCTGACACTCCTTCCAACACTCGATCCGGTACCCGGTCTGACACTCCGTCCAGCACCTCGTCCTGCACAAAAACGGTGGGCGATTTGGCGGTTATGGTATTTGCAGCCAGTGGGGGTGAATTGGAGACATGGGTTTTTCTCGTGCTTATCCCCTCCAACTACTAAACTCTTGACAACTCGATTTTGGGTTGTTATGGTGGGTGATTATTGGCTCGCTCTGTTTTGGCAGTTAGGGCACCATTAATGAAATTTGCCAATTTTAGAAGTGGTTCGAACCTCCTGTGGTCAACCAATTGGTCTATAAACATTATAAATACCACCATGGTGGTCAGATAATTATTAAGAAGTAGAAGAAGTCGTGTGTTAGAGCCAAAAACAATTTTGGCTTTGTTTTTGCATTTTTCAATTGCCAAAATTGTATAAGACTGCGTTTTTCAAGTTTTAATGGTGAAATCGTTTTGCAGAGCTCGTGGTGTGTGTTTGAGAAGTGACCACGACTTGCTGGGAGGCCCACCAACAGTCTGGTAACTGTTCTTTATGTTGTTTATGCATTTTATAGTTTAGCTATCTTTTTATTTCCTGTACATGAACTCTTCCTTTATTTCTTTGTTATTTAATTTGTTGTTGTAGTTTAACTATTTTAATTCTCTTTTGTAGGTTAGTATGGAGGATTTTTGTTAATATGAATTGATTTTATAATTAGTAACGAGTTTGCAAACTCATACATTAACCTCGTGTGCAATTAGATGTTAGATTGAATTTTATTTATGCTTTTAAAATCAAATTTAAAATAGAAGTTAAAACAGAGTAGAACAAAGTTTTATTGCATGTCTTATTTAACAAGGATTTGATGGATGGATAGGATTAGTTTCAGTTTTTAATTATAGATTGCTTATTCCATTTTCACATAGATCTTGCTTAACTAGTTGTTAGTTAATGTATTCGTTAGTTTACTTTTTATATGTCATGCTTTAATTTCTGTTTTAAGCATTTTCCTTACTACATTTTGAATTGTTAAGATAGAGCTAGTTTAGTTTATGTTATACAATTTCTTGCTTATATTTAGGTTGCAATTTCAAGTTGTAGTTAATGATTGAATTCAGTATAGTATAAGTTTTCTTATATTAGTATAGAATGCATTTGAATTTCATAGATTAGAAAATAGTTTCTTGCTTTCATAGAGTAGAATATAGCTTTCTTTCTTTCATAGCTTAGGAGATAGTTTTATTGCTGTTGTAGGATAGATAGTATTTTTCTTTGATAGGTTAGAGAACAGTTTGTTTATCATAGATTAAAGGTTAGTTGTTAGTTCTTCTTGCTTTCAGTTAAATATATTTCCTTTCATGAATTAGAAATAGTTTTGAATTAAGAATATAGTCCACTTGCCTCTTAGGCTAGATAACTGTTCAATGAGAAGTTTTAATTTGATTACTTGTAGTAAAAGTTATCTTAGAGTAGTTAGTTGTTTACTTGCTTTAATAGGTTAGTAGTTGTTTTGTTTACTTGCTTTAATAGGTTTGTTAGTTATCTTTGCTTACTTGTTTGCTTTCTTTAGTAGAATAGTGGCTTGCTTGTTTATTTACTTGCTTTATAGGGTAGTTGCTCATTGAATGTAGGTTGGCAAGTTAAAATATTTTTCTTTGGTTATTTTCTTATTGTTATGCTTAATAGTTTCTTTTTCTTATTATTATGAACTAGTTTGCTTTACATAGGGTTTTTACTTGCTTTCTTAGAACTATCCATCGATCCTTGGCCCCAAAGTACTTAGGTTACCTAGTTTAAAGTTTCTTAGTAGGGTTTTCTCATTAGATAGGTTTGCTTGAGTAGATTAGACTTAGATAGCTACCTCCCTAGTTAGACTACACTACTACCAACGCTTCTACCTTTGGCATATATTTTGCTACAACTCTAAGTTTACTTACCCTGGGTTGACAATTTAATTGAGGGTTTTTAGTGTGTTTTTAGTGAATATAGAACACCCATCATTTTTGGCGCTGTTGTCGGGCAGTTGTCTCAAGGTAGGAAGTAGTTAGGAAATAGATCATTCCTAGACCTTAGCATTAGATTGGTGGCAGGGGAACTTTAAGACAAGTGGTAAGAACCTGCGCATCTGCTATTGTAGGCTCCCCCAAACCCAATGGTAGTTTTTCTTTTTCTTTTTCTTTTATTTCATGAACAAATCTAGGGACCCAAAAGGTAGATACGTCAGACCTTTCAACCAAGGTTCCTTCTGAACTTTTTGGGGAAAGGAACATTCCACTCATAAACTTCACAAACCTATACCAAAAAACATGAGCTAGCTCAACCTAAAGAGCTAAAGAAGTCTCTGAAGGGACTAATATAGGGAGCACTACAGAACACAAGTCGAAGCATCAATAATAGTGGGACAGAAGGCAAGACCACTCGAGCCTTCCGTAGAACCAAATAATACAACCTTTTTTTTCTTACCACCATCAAAATATCCTAAATTTGTGGACATCATCTTTGTGTGAACCAAGTTTTATCAAATGGCAAGATGAACTCAGAAGCAACCATTAGCTTGAGGGAACTTTGTCAAATCCTAGCAGCAGCCGATATTTCTTCTTTTCAAGAAGAACATATTTTGGCAGCAACCAAAAGTGTATCTACCTCTCGAGAAATATTAGAAGAATCAAGGTCCTATGAGTTGCAAAATGATTTTCCTTACCAAAATGCGAAGGAAACTGAAAAATTATGGACTACACCCAATGGAGAGAAATCATTAAGACCTGAGATTGAGGAGTTCTCAGCATCCATCTCATCAGATCCTTTATGTACTTCAGAAATCAATCATCGAGAAGAAGAGGATCTACATAGCATGATGACGGAGAGCATATAAATTACTATTGATGAACATCAAGATTACATTGAAATTTGGTTTCAAGAGGTCATCAAGCCACAATACTATTCTCTTCTTCAACACCTTCTGATGCCAAAACAAGTAGGTTGTTTGGTTCTTCATATCCAGTTAATCAATGCGGTAACTTTTTCCTATATGGATATGAGTATGTTTCTTATCTTGCTCCGCACATGGTTACATTGGAAGAGTTCTTACACTTGAATAAAGATTTTCCCTTTCTTTTTAGGTAGGGTAGGATAGTAAATAAAAGTTGCATGTTGTTAGTTTAGCTTAGAAGTCTAATGCAACCTCATTTTACATTTTTTTTTAATAAAACAACTATGAGATACATGTTCCAGTGACTTGATCTCATTAGTCTTTGATATTTTAGAGTGTTTTTTTTTTTAGAGACTTTTGTAGGTATTTATTTCACCAGGAGTAGACAGTTTCAAGGAAATATAAAAGAAGGATTCATCTTCGAAACATTTCTATACTTGAACCCTGTTGTCTGCTAAGAATCAAACGAATAATGAGTTGTTGTAATTAGCCATGTTTTTGCAAAGACTTTCATCTTCTTTTTCTAAAGGCATATTAAATAGCAGTTGCTCTTGAACCTTCACCACTATATAAGGAAGTGACACTGTAACCATCAAGATTAGAGGTCTCTTGTACCGTTTCTCCAAGAAACCTGAGTAAATGAGTAAAATATATTTATTACAGAGTAACAAGGAGGTATGATTAGCGGTTAGTCATGGAAACATCACAATAACTTACAAAAGAAGAAAGTGAGTTGAGCCTAGAGATACCTTTTCTGTTCTTCCTCAATGGTACCATCCACTACACACTAAATAGCTTGATTATATCATATATTTAGATAGGCCACGTTTGCTTAAGTACCCCTTACATCAGGACAATCACTAAGGAATATATATAACAAAAAGTCATCCTCTAACATAAATACCATCCCAATAAAAGGAAAGAAAAAGTTGTTTTCAGAGCTGTCCCCTCCATCTTCTTGCATAAAGCAATCTTATACTAAAATATTAAAAGATTGAGGGCCCGTCTCTGAGGGTGTAAGAGGCTAATTCGTCAGGATACTGAATAGGTCTACTTGCAGTGGGTACCGGCCTGTGGTATGACTAGGTAAACCCGTCGGAGTACTGAACATGCTTGCTGGCAGCGGGGCATTCTACTTAGCAAGGATGGTAATCTGACAAAAAAATAAATAATAAATTTAAACTTGTCCTAATGTACGACATTACTTGTAGACAAAGCTGACACGAAGTATGTATGATTAAGCTAAGGTTAATGAACTCCATAAACTCTCCATTGGGAACTAACTCTGAGACTATATTGAAACTCTCTTTCCTACCTCTTCTTATCCATATATAGGATCTCTTATCCTATAGGTGGGGCCATATTCAAACCGTCTCGTTAGACCAATCTGTGAAATTTTTCTTTACACTTTACAAACTGTAAATCTTCGGCTATCGGGAGAACTAACTGGTTTCCTATACTTTTGATTGTGAGGTGTCACAATACTTAGGTGTGGGGGAGGAGTTCATGAGTTGAAAAATGATCATTGCCTAAAGAAGTAAATCTTTGTAAATTTTTGTATTATTTTCATGATACAGGTTATTACATCAACAATCATTTTTATTTTGAAGTGCTAAACTCCTGTGTGCTATAAATTGTTGTGTATGTCCTTAACAGACCACTCTATTGGTTTATTTTTTTACAGGTTGTTCATTGTAGGTTTGACATTACATGTTCTATGCAAGTGGACTGAGTGAGGATGGTGGAAAAATCAACAACAATGGAACACTCTTAGCCTGCCTTAACTCCTATTCACTATGTTCGTGGCCTCTGAGGAATCAATTGCCTCAGCCACAAATCTCCCAAGAGTTGGAGACCGCTGATTTAAACACCACCAGTTGCCAAGAGCAAGCTATAACAGGGTTTTCAAAACTGAATTTCAGAACATCTCTGGAGCTAAGGGATACTCCAAGGAGTGGATAAAAGAGGAGCTAATCAACCCTCTCATAGTCATCACCAGATTGATTACATGTGAAGGTAGATATTCTGTCTTTAAAGCTTGTCAATTTCGATTATTATCTCACTTTCAGTTCAATAAGCCATTGTAACTTTCCATTTTACTTCTTAAAGAGACTTAAGAATATGTCTTCCCAATTGAGGAAGGATGTAACCAATTCCCATAACAACCTATTTCATCATGGCCTTATCAAACTACTTGTCTTAGCCGAGTTGGAAAAACAGGAGAAAACGTGGGATGAGTTCATTTACCAATTTGAAAACCCTCATCTTACAATCAAGACTAGCAAGAAGACTCTTGATTTAGGGACTGTTACTCCACCCAAACCCTCATGCTCAAGCTATTCCTTTACCAGACCAAAAGTCCAAGAAACATGTTGATACCTTCTGCAGCCTCATCGAGCAAGAAGACTAATAAGCCTATTGCTAATTCATGGCACGAGGACGTGCCATATCTTCGGTATGGGGGGAGTTTTCCTGAGCTAAAAATGCTAAGCATTTCCCATTTGTATAGCAAACCCATGAGAAGAGGAAGTAGGATTTTTGTCAAAATTCTGTCATACTGTCTTTTTACAAAGTCTTGGGATATTATATCAACAGTTGTTTGTATTGGTATGCTAAATTATATACTATTGACATCATTGTGTGTTTTATAAGCTCCGTGCATTTTTATGTTTATTCTATAGAAGACTGCTTATACTTAACAACTCTTTGTGACAAACACATAGCGATTACAAATGCTAAATACTTACCATCATCTGTATTCCAAGCTTATGAAAAGAGGATCAGTTGTTTGAATTGTTACATATTGATGACATGCAGTAAAAATTCTCCTGTTCACCATGCCTACCATTACAAACCAATCCTTTTGTTAGTATCTGTCATTTCTGCCAGTCACCAGTGATGAAATTTACTCTTTCATGTGATTGATAGGGTTATTAGGTCAAATTGTTATATTTTCAAAATAAAATTTGACATATATTGGTTGTAAAATTTTCATTGGTGTGTCTAGGTGTCATTAATACTCCCTCCACTCATCCAAGGTCATAAATTTTCATCATGGTCATGTCATCATTCCTTGTCATAAATTTTCAAATGATTGTCTTGGTCAAAGTTCTACTTAAAAATTGGTTTATGAATTAAGGAAGATGAATTTGACAAAAGTGAAAGATTTTTTTGTCAATAATAGACCAAGAAACAAAAACCTCCTTCATTTTATGCACAGGTATGATTGTTTGAGAGAAATCCCCCAAATACAGTCACTATAGGAGGGTTTCTACACATTTGGACAGTTTGACTTCAAGTCAGTTTTTCATAGGGTTGGAAAAGGAATTTGCAGTGTTTAATGGTTCCATTGTGTAGAAGACATCATAAAATTTACACCCATACCACTTTCATCCTAAAAATCCTCTGGAAAGGCTTCCAAAATCCCTATCAAAGAACATGTTGCGCTTCTGCAAGTTTTGAGTAACCAACTTCAAGCTGGGATTCTGAACAAATGGGATAGTAATTTTGAAACCTAGAGGAGGTTTTTGTTCATAACATACCAAAAAACAATAACCTCTCTCAGGTTTTGAATATACTTTATGGTTTGGGATATATTCTATCATCTTAGAGGCCTATGCTTTCAGAAAATAAAACACTCTGTTTTTTTCCTGGTTTAGTCATATTTTATTTTTGTGTTTTCCTAACAACAGGGAAGGAATTTTTGAAAAACAAGAGAGTTTTTATCAAGGATATATTAAAAAACAATAACCTCTCTCAGTTTCTGACTATACATTATGGTTTTTGATATATTCAATTCTCTTAGCGGCCTAGTGTTTCAGGAAATAAAACACTTTGTTTTTCCTGTTTTAGTCATGTTTTCTTGGCGTGTTTTCCTAACAACTGAAAGTGAATTTTTGAAAACCAAGAGAGGTTTTTGTCAAGAACATATTCAAAAAAAAAAACCTCTCTCATTTTTTACACAGGTTTTACTTTCTTTTAGTTACAGGTGTCACTTTGATACCTATTTTTCACAAGTTTGCCAGGCCATAATTGTTGTGCTTATGAACTAATTTTGCAGAGGTAAAATTGTTGTTTTGCATGGTTTAAAGGATCAAGGGTTTAATATATATCTCAAGTCTCCCTCACATGTCATCAAAAGCCTCCAAAAACTCCCAACCCTCCAGTTCAAACTTAGAGAGCAAGAAACACTAAGTTGTCATCGTTGTCCTACAAGCCAAGATGAATTATCTACAGCGTTAGGTTGATGATATTACTGCCACCAATAATAGTCTCTGGATGAAATTAAAACACCACAAAAATCCTAAGTCAAAATCCCTCAGGCAAGAGAGAGAATCTTCTCAAGCTAATCCACCCCCTCCTTCGCAATTTAGTCATAAAGGGCAATTTCTTTTTGTTTGCAGTGGGACCTGCAAAATCTTAGGTGTGGGGGTAATGTTGGGCCTGAGATATGATCAATTTTATGACAGTTATTAGGCACTTTTTTCGAATGTACATATGTGTTTTTCATGTTTTGGATAAGCTTTTTGAAGAATTTTGTGTTAAAATGGTACGATCTACACCAGGTATGTATGATTCGTGTTTGATGTCAATATTGAGTATAATTCATCACATTTTATGATTCCAAAGATCTAATTCACGTTTTTCTGGTGTTTCAGGGCAAAAACGCACCACGTTTCTACTTCCGACACTCCTTCCATCACTCCTTCCAGCACTACTTTCGACACTCAATCAGACACTCCTTCCAGTACTAGTATGGAGGCCTTTTGTTAATATGCATTGATTTTATAATTAGGAACGAGTTTGCAAACTCATACACTAATCCCGTGTTCAATTATATTTTAGATTGAATTTTAATTATGCTTTTAAAATCAAATTTAAAATAGAAGTTAAAATAGAGTAGAACAAAGTTTTATTGCATGTATTTTTTAACAAGGATTTGATGGATGGATAGGATTAGTTTTAGTTTTTAATTATAGATTTCTTATTCCATTTTTACATAGATCTTGCTTAACTAGTTGTTAGTTAATGTATTCATTAGTTTACTTTTTATATGTCATGCTTTAATTTCTATTTTAAGCATTTTCCTTACTACATTTTGAATTGTTAAGATAGAGCTAGTTTAGTTTATGTTATGCATTTTCTTGCTTAGATTTAGGTTGCAATTTCAAATTGTAGTTAATGATTGAATTTAGTATAGTATAAGTTTTCTTATATTAGTATAGAATGCATTTGGATTACATAGATTACAAAACAATTTCTTGCTTTCATAGAGTAGAAGATAGATTTATTGCTTTCATAGCTTAGGAGATAGTTTTATTGCTGCTGTAGGATAGATAGTATTTTTCTTTGATAGGTTAGAGAACAGTTTGCTTATCATAGATTAAAGGTTAGTTGTTAGTTCTTCTTGCTTTCAGTTAAATAGATTTCCTTTCATGAATTAGAAATAGTTTTGAATTAAGAATATAGTCCACTTGCCTCTTAGGCTAGATAGTTGTTCAATGAGAAGTTTTAATTTGATTACTTGCAGTAGAAGTTATCTTAGAGTAGTTAGTTGTTTGCTTGTTTTAATAGGTTAGTTAGTTGTTTTGTTTACTTGCTTTAATAGGTTAGTTAGTTGTCTTTTCTTCCTTGTTTTATTGCTTTAGTAGAATAGTTTCTTGATTGTTTATTTACTTGCTTTATAGGGTAGTTTCTCATTGAATGTAGGTTGACAAGTTAAAATAGTTTTCTTTGGTTATTTTCATATTGTTATGCTTAATAGTTACTTTTGCTTATTGTTATGAACTAGTTTGCTTTACATAGGGTTTTTACTTGCTTTCTTAGAACTATCCATCGATAGGTTTGCTTGAGTAGATTATCCTTAGATAGCTACCTCCGTAGTTAGACTATACTACTACCAACCCTTCTACCTTTGGCATATATTTTTCTACAACTCTAAGTTTACTTACCCCGGGTTGACAATTTAATTGAGGGTTTTTAGTGTGTTTTTAGTGCATATAGAACACCCATCACTGCCACTGAACCATTTCCCTCCAGGAATATTTTCTTGGTTCAGTCTTTAGATCCACAGTCTTATGGCGAGGTTGCCAGAAATCCATTTTGGGAATCCGCCATGCAAGAGGAGTACAACTCCCTCCTCGAGAACTAGACTTGGGATCTGGTTCCCCTTCCTTCTGGGAGGAAACTTGTTAGATGTAGATGGGTCTACAGAACCAAGAGCGCAAATCTAGGCTTGTTTCTAAAGGCTTTCAGCAGGTGCATGGCATTGACTATGACGAGACCTTCGATCAAATAATGAAGATGGATTCCATACGATTGGAACTTTCCATTGTGGTAGCCAAGGGATGGGAAGTCCATCAGATGGACGTAAAGAATTCATTTCTTCATGGTGATCTCTCTGAGGAGATCTATATGGAGCATCCCCAGAGATTTATGCAGGACTCATATTTGGTCTGTCGACTGAAGAATTCCCTTTATGGCTTCAAGCAGATTCTGAGGGCATGGTATTCCAAGATGGACTCCTACCTGTTGTCACATAAATTTATACGTTGTAAATCATACCCGAATGTCTACATGCTCAGGACAACTGATTCAATTCTACTCTTAGTTTTGTATGTTGATGATTTGTTGATCACCGATTGCTTGAATTCAATGATTGATGCAGTCAAGATGATTCTACATGAAAGTTTTTTGATGACGGACATGGGTCCTCTACACTTCTTTCTTGGACTCGAGATCAATCAATATGCATCAGGCATCAAACTATCTCAGGCCAAGTATGCACGAGATCTCCTTGAGAGATTTCACATGATAGACTGCAAGTCTGCTTCGACTCCTTTCCTATTAGGAGTCAAACTTGAGGATGGCGGGGACACTCCACTGGTTGAAAAAACACTATACAAACAACTAGTGGGGAGTTTGTTGTATCTCACACAGTCCAGACCAGACCTCTCCTATTTAGTTGACATAGTTTCCATGTTCATGCAGGAGCCACATGAACTACATTGGAAGGATGCAAAGCATATCCTTTGATACGTACAAGGCATCATCACCTTTGGGATTCATTATGCAATAGAGTTTACATTAGATCTCATTGGGTTTACTAATTTTGATTGGGCTGGCAACAACACTGATCGCAATTCCACATCTGGTTACTCACTCAGTCTCGGTTCTGGGCCTATTTGTTGTTTGAGAAAGAAGAAAGATTCCATTGCTCTATGTTCAGCCAAGGCAGAGTACAAAGGGGTATTCAACCTAACCATTCAAGTTATGTGGCTACAACATTTTCTCACTGAGTTGGGCATTCAGTTTCATCGATCGATTGTCATCTGGTGTGACAACTAGACCACTCTAAAGTTCTACAAAGATCCAGTTAAGAGGCAACAAAAAAAACACATCAAGATCCACATGCACTACATCCAGGACTTAATACACGAGGGGATCATTGACCTACATTTCTATCCTTCAGCAAAATAGATGGTAGACATCTTCACCAATACCTTCACTGAGCAAAAGTTCCATTCTCTGCGAAGTTGTCTTGGAGTGAAGGACACCGTTTCCTAGCAACTGTCAGTTCTTTTTTTTACATGCATTGTACCTTAAGGGGGG
>ML792568.1:109529-136001 GCA_009831015.1 Picea engelmannii
GTATTTGGGTACCTAACATGGCCTCGTTTCGGGGACCCATTCTTTATTTTCACCATAGTGATGTTAAGGGGGGTGTTGGAGTTACTTCACACACACTTAGGATTTTTTTTCCTAATTTTTTTCCTTGTTTATTATTCATTATTAGTCATTATCCAATCTCCTATATTTTAGGGTAGAATATTCCACCTGGAGAATATTCTCTTCAGTTGACACTCCAGTTTGACTAGTTGAGTTGAGTCTAGATGTTGCATTGGTTTTGTCACCATGCAACATTGGGATAATCACCATGATAATGCACACTTGCCTTGTTTCATCACTAGAATGGTGCATTACCCTTGATTCCTTGATATACTCATCACTACACTATGTTTCATTCAGTTAACTGAAGATTGGTTGACTAGTTAACTCATCTAGGTGGTAGTTCACTCCTATAACTGCCTGAGAGACTAGACTAGGTGGAATTTCACTACTATAACTGCTGGTGTGTGTCCAGATCACTCTATATTGCCACTATGGTGCATTAGTTCTCCTCTAGTGCACATTGGTTGAGTTATATCGAGTATATCATGTGTAAATTATTCTTTATTCATGACGGTTAATGAGAATCCATCCATTCTTTCTCTCTCGCTTCTTCTTTCTCAAATTCTCTCTGCAAATGTGTGTGGTATTTTCTAGCTAGATCTATTCTGTGCAGATTCAACACATTTACACATATCATCCACAAAATACTCTTTCCCTTTAAATATTAATATCAATCTGTCAAAGAAAGCCTTCAATTTTTTTTATCACACGAAGAAAAACATATGATCTTTTGAAATGATAGATGGAGATAGAAATGAGGGAATAAATAATGAAAATTGGTAGTATGAGGGATCTGATCCTATAATAACAAAGTTACCGACTTAACGAGAAATGTTACCTCAAAACGAGAACTCTAGACCTTAAAACACATATATTTTCATAAAAAAACATGAAAATAAACCCCTAAATCAAAAAGTGGTGCTATGGGTAGCACCATTTTTTCTAATGGGGTCAAAATTGCAACATTTGTCAAGCGTGACCTTCAAAACTCATACAGTAGATTAGAAAAACCTTAAAATCAACACTTAAATAAAAAAGTGGTGCTACCAGTAGCACTATTTTTTCTAACGGGGTCAAAATTACAACATTTTTCAAGCATGGCCTTCAACACTCATACAGTAGATCAGAAAAACCTTAAAATCAACACCTAAATAAAAAAAAATAATGTTACCTAAAGAAAAATGTTTTTCTCTAAACGTTAAAATTATAGTTAATTACAACCTAATTGAAACTATGGCCTTGACAATAGATCCTTATGCAAATAAAAAACCCAAAATTGAATCCCAAATGGAATTTATTTACTAACGTTTAGTCTTTTTTTTTTAATATATATATATATATATATATATATATATATATATTTTAACATTTCAATTCTTTATTTTTTCTTAGTTTGTTTTAGTTTTTAATTTAAAAATAAATAAATTTAAATTCAGATTAAAGTTTTTATTTTTAAAATTTGGGCTTTTAAAAAATAAAATTAAAAGCTATCTTGCGAAGTTTTTTTTTAGTCCATTTTATTTATTTTTTTATTGTAAATTTTAAAAAATGAAAAATAAAAATCTAAGGAATGATTTAGGAGCCAATTTTGATTTGTTTATCGACGATGGTACTAGTTGTCAATGGCACAGTTTCAATTAGGTTATGGTTTCAACTTTTAAAAAAAAGTGCTACTCGTAGCATCACTTTTTTATTCGAGGCTAAATTTTAAAGTCTTTGTCCACAATGACATCAATTGTTAACGCGACGGGTTTAAATTTTAACCATCATAAAAAATAATGTGGATACATTATGGATATAGATATTTAAAATATCAAAAAACAACCTAAAAAGGGAGGGGGTACAACTAGTAGCACAACTTTTCAAAACGATGTAAAAAATATGGCCCCCAAGAAAAGAGAACTATGTAGAGTTCTCGTTAAGTTGGTAACTATGTTTAATATAAAACCAAACATATAGTTTTCAAAACCTATCGCATTTTATTCTGATATCCAAAACCATCTACAAGTATACTCAACATTTGAAAACATATGTCATTCGTTTGGATTTTTCTTTCAACAACAACATCTGAGTTTTTCCAAACAACAAAATGCAATCGGCCAAGTTAAGTTTGGCTTCAAGAGAAAATGTAGGTTCCTTTAAAATTAGCATGCAAAAAACTAGTAAATCGATACAACTTGTATCACCATTTAAATCATTCATTTGCACAGTGAGAGTCAAAAGTGGATTTGGGTAATTCTTATCTCAAGAGAATAAACCATTCACATACCCTTTTAAGCCAAAAATGTTATTGTAATCTTGTAGCTTATTATTTGAAGTATTCGAGTTCAAACTGAACCAATTCCAAACAATTTATGTGTGTAAAGAAAACATACAGGTCTGGCCCCAAAAACATATTCAACGTTCCAAACGATTTTATGTATCACACATTACTTTCAAAGCAACCATCTTCATCTGTCTAACATAACCAATCAAAAAAACTTCATTCATTTGATTTCATCTCCAATCATGACCATGAATTGAACTGGATGATACCCTTGTGCACCTACTGTGAAAGGTGAATATCAAAGAGTGCTTGGGTTACTAGTTCGAGGAAAACCAAGAACCATTTTATAACTTTGAAACAAATTCTTCATTAAACAAAAGTGTAAAAATCAGGGTTAAGTACTAAGGATAACCCAATCAATTTCAATGCATGGGTTCGAAACTGGGTTGAGAATATATTCCATTCTTTCTTCAAAATAACCTTGGCTAGAGACCAAAACTTATCGGAGAGAGGAGTACAAAAATGAAGCCCAAACAAATTTTTTAAATAACCATTAAATCCTAATCCCAGACAAAGAGTATAACAAAACAAAACAAGGCTTCTTTCAAATGTATATCACTGCATTGAGGTGGTGAGATGGTTTATTACTAAGTATCATAAATTCGATGTGAAAGGTTAATGGTAATGAATAATATTAAGACCGTGTCAATATTAGTAGAAGTTAAAGACCCAATATTCACACTAGAATATATTGAAGGAGAAAACCTTAGAAGCCATCGTAAAGACCAACAAGCTTCTACCTTTTTTTGGATGGAAATGAAACAGTAAGACAAATAATGAGAATGCAATGAAACTATCATTCACTGAGGAACATAAATGCTACAGAATGAGTCCAACAACAAGCAACAAATTCATTCAAAATCACACAGAGCTATATCCAAATTATCACTGCAAATTTTTGAATTTATTTGATGAAAAAAAACTATCGCAACATACCTTCATCAACAACTTATTTATTCCTTTCAAAAAATGAGTTTCAGTGCCAAGAAAGCCACAACTAGGGTTGAATAAAAAAATCACTCTAGAGCCCAGTTCCAAGACCAATATAATGAAAATGACAGAATGCTCAAGGTGGTAACCCCAACAAAAATATCACATCCATGCATTCAATGCATGAGACCTCATGTCGCTTCACATTAACTCCTTTTCCAGGTCACACTTCCACCAATCAACCAGGACAAATCATGATGTCATATTCCAGGCCAAATATACAACAATTCATGTGCTTCATATTCAAATCAACAAGAGTTTAATAACTCTTGGAATGGGGGCCAAGATTTAATTTAAACCACATTTATCGCTAGTCAAATGATGCAACATGGCATATACATCATAGTAAATGTCAAAGGAAATATCAAGTAATAACACCATGCCATGCAAAACCAACATGAACGCATATAATATACCATATGCGTAGTGTTTAAAAGGCATTTCCAACATTTAAACTTCATCATGCCACCTTTTCATATAACATTTGAGAGCTTGATACTTCATATAGCATGTAAGGTTATGCTAAGTTGTTGAATATAACTTTACGTTGATCCATTGTGATACAACCCAAAAAGTACCACCATATTACTCACATTGAACTTGTATATGCTATGAGATCATTGTAATATGACACCAATCTTTTGGAAATGTGTGAAATGGACAACAACTATTAACACATCGATTTTTTGTTGCTAATAACCAAGGCAAAGACTTATATCTTTTCCACCATCACTTCTGGAGAAAAATATGTCCCATCACTTCTGGAGAAAAATGTGTCAAGGAGACTGAAGAAGGATGAAAATGATCATCATTTAGAACAAGGGCATGGCCAATTTATTTTGTTTAACTAGGGGGTCCGACCTATAGTCAAGTATTTATAATAGTAGATAATAAGATTTTTTTTTTTAAATAGTGCCTTGCAATCATTTACAGGCTTGGTGGCTTAGTTGGTGATTTTATGATCCAACATGTTACATACTTAAACATTTAGTCTTATCATGGAGCTCATATGCACAATTTTGGAGTGATATTGTGGATGTTTTTCTTATTTTGGTGGATGTTTCATGAAATTAGGGTTTTTCATGCATAACGACTTGGTCTAGTAAGTGGTAAGTGGTAGTAACTAGGGTTTCTTCATGTCTAACGACTTGGAAAAGTTATTTAGTGGTAATAGGGCTCATTTAGTGGTGATGGTTGGTCACCATTGTCATTAGGTCTTGATATTTTGTAAGAGCCAGTGATATTCATTATTAGATGAAGTTTTTTGGTGATGGTTAGTGACCATAGTTGTTATTTTGAGGTTTTTTTGGTGATGAGTATTAGGATATTGTTTCCAATTTTAGCTGCAAAAATAGGAATTGGTGATGGGATTAAAAAGGTTGTCACTAATTTTTTTTCCAAATCCTTGATGCCTCGTAGGAACAATGTAGAGTTTTTTTATGAAACAAAATCTTGTAGTGTCCCTGTGATGACAAGGAAGCAACTGAGGACAATGCCACAAATATTAGTAGTGAATTTGATTGAAGTTTCTAGTTAACTATTGGGAATGTCTTGCATCATTTCCAATAGCAAGACAATATAGTACATAGTAAAGTTACGCCAAAAAGAGACCGAGGAGAGGGTTTTTGAAATGAACTCTGTGAGTGAAAGGTGGTGTTTCCCACATGAAGATTAAGTTGGTGATGTTAGGTATTTTCTTAAAGACTATCTTGGAGAAGAATGGGCTATTTTGAACATTGGTTGATTGAAATCATAGTGATATTGGTGGAAAGGTGAAAATTGGAATGAGCATGAAAATAAATAAAGTACCTAAAATAACAAGTCGCTTTGAGAGAGAAGGTGGAAATTGAGGTTTTATCTCATTTTCAAGTTAAAGACTTGTGTTGTCTTGTTTCCTTGGGAAAAATGGACTCAAGCAACACCTTAAATGGAATTTATATATCCAAGAATACTTGTAAGTTTGAAACCCTAGGACAATACCCTCATATGCCTAGAATAATACCTCACAAAGACTAACCCTAGAGAAATAGAAGTGATTTCCCACAATTGGTGAGTTATTATTTTTCCATGAGGTAGCACTAGCCTCTTTATCAAGTAGGGGAAGGGAATGTTAAAGTGAATTTGGATAGTTGCATTGAACAAAGACAAGAGGTTTTCTTTTTTATGGTCAATGAATAATCAATAGAGGATCCATTCAATAGGTTCCATGACTAGGAGATAATTGAGTGTAATCGTTACATCTCAGGAAATTTTCATGGGATGACACTACAACTCAGAGAGAGGCAAAAAAAAACTAGGTTGGATGATATCAATAGGCCACAGGTCATGTAAATCAAAGATGATATCAATAGGCCACAAGGCATTATCGAAAAGTGTTATCAGTGTTAGAAAAATAAGATCATAGAGCAATAAAATAAAACAAATGCAAAAATAAACACATAAGATACATAATACAATAGAGACATAGATATACATGGTTCACCCAATGTGGGCTATGTCCACCAGAGAAATTTCCAGGTCCTTCCTTTTTATTATCCAACAAATGAAGGGATCCAACCTACAACACATTTGTTGTAACTTCCTCTTCTTACTCTCACAATCTCCTCTCTCAGAATACAATATTCACATTCATTTATCGCCACAATAAAATTCCCTCATACATAAAAGAGGGTTTCCTTATAGGGAAAAAAAACCATAACATAACTTCTATCGTCAGATCTGTGACCTTATAATGAATGGTTCATATTGACTATGAAATCACAATATTTAAATTGCATAAAAAACAAATCAACCCCCGAGGCCAGGGGGGCTAAGAATTGTGTATCCTATAGTTTCTTTGAACTACATATGAATTAGAAACATAATTAGGCTCCACAGCCAACAATCATTGGAATGGGACACCTTCTTATTATACAACGCTTCCATCATATACATTTCCAATAAGTGGATAAAAATCCTTAAGTTGGAAAGAATCATGCCTTCTATTTTCTTGTACAATTAGATGTTATTTTACCTAGAATATGAGGAACACAAATTCGAGTGACTAATGATCCACATTAATAATTTACAAGTAGTTATTGGTTTACATTGAATTGGAAGATGAAAAAGTCACACGTTTTGTTTGTGGAATCCATAGAACTAAACTATTACTTTTTTGTGTAAATATTTGTATAGATTACATTTTGGCATTTATAGAAGGTTTCAAATTAGAGATAAGTAAACATATTATAGGGGCATATAAGTAAGGCAATATAGGGAATTAGTGTCCCAACTCTTTTAAGTAGCTCTTATTTATAGCTTACACAACTAACATATATATAAATAGTGAGTAGAGAGTTCATTTTGTTATCATTTTAGTGCTTGCATTCCCTTTTTGGAGCTATTTTTCCATGTGTGCATGGTTTCATGGAAATATCCCACTATTGATCATAGGATTTTTGATACTATCATTGCAATAGTTTGGAAACAACCATTCTTTTTCTTCTTCTTTGGATTGCTCTCCTTCCAAATATGTCATTTAGTGCTTATATGTTGTATGTTAAAGTCCATGCTAAAATAATGATGGAGATGAATATTAACATCTATATTCAAAATCCCAAGCTAATATTTTAACATCATCTACTAAGCTATGGGATGAGAGAGACATAGGGAATGGTAGCAACAATAACAACAAAAGGTAGAGGGCATGAGTGGGAGAGAGTGCATTTCTTACAATGTACCATTTTGTTATAATCACAAACCATTAAACTAATTATGATAGATAACATGTACTTATACTCCTAGAGCATGTCACTTAACTAGCATTCAAAATGCATTCGAGACCATAGATAATTTTAGGGGCGAAATTTCGCCATTGGGCAAAATTTTAGGGTTTAAATTTTTTAAGGGGCAGATTTTTATTGAATTAGTTTTAAGAAAAATTTAAAATTTTAGCCCAAATATTAAATTAAGTAATCTATATGATATATCATTCGTCCTATAAATAAAATCAAAAAATCGGGTGCAAAGAGGGTTCGCCCTCCCGATTTCATGACAAAATTTCCAATTCACCTCAATTTTTTTAGAATCCAGTTTTTTCGGTGGGTGAATCGCCCTGCATATCCTCGAATCCAGGTTTTAGGGTAAAAATTTCACCCCCATCTCCTCAAATCAAGGTTTTATGGAACTTATTTCTCCCATAGCTTTCAATGGGAATGATTTCTCCCATGTATATGTAAATGGTTGCGTTGGTTGGCCTTCACTCAATATCTTCATTGGTTGGCCTTGACTCGAACCTCCTATTGTTTCTATTGATCCAACAATAGACATAAGTAGGGAGAGAGACCGTAAATGTGTGAATTATGAACCGTAGTCGGTGAGCTCCTCTTCCCTCATTCTTTGGAGTTTGTGCAATGTGAGTCTCTATCATTGGCATGCATATAAATACTTTGTAACCAAAACAACTCGACTTCCCACTTCCTCCTAGAGGCTTCTCAGTCTCTATAGTCAGAAATAAAATTGGTAAGAATGTTGCATTCCACACTTGTGTTTTTCCTCACCGTTATAGAATTGGTATGGGAAACAAAAAGAGAAACTCGAACAATACTGTAATGTCTTGAGATGAGTGCATATGTACTTTGTTTCTCCTTGTTTTTCAATTCTTTAGCACATTAGAAATAATTGTTTTAGTATGGTTCAATCATTGTGATCCCCGATAGTCATAAGCTAGTAAATATGATTACATATCCCCCAAAAAACAAAGTGTCTTATTAAATCTAATCCAAGTTAATGCAGTTTCAACATATTTAAAATCATAAGATGATCACAAATAAGGATCTATTTGAGTACTCACCTTCAAATTCATTTATGAATCTAGATGAGGTACTATTGGATCCTTTGTGATGGAAAAAAATTTCATCCTTATTAAGAAATACTCCTACCCTATCCCTCCTTACCTTTGCATCCAGTTCTACCAAGTCAATGTATGTATTATTGTCGATTACAAGGTATACCCATCTCCTCGAATATAATCAATTTGTAATTTGAAAGGTTTGGTCAATCTGATTTACATTAATATCAAAATTCTTCCAAAGACATTAAACTCAATAAAGAACTCAATTCATTCATTGTAATACAATTATTAATTATGAAAACTAAAAATAAGTTCTTAATTGTCTTAAAGTCATCCATGCAATTACATTTTTTAAAGAATCTTTAAGGCTTGTTTTGCAAAAGAATGGCTTCTTGTCAAGCGAAATTCATTTGTGTACATATTCAAAACTGTACAGGTGAGATGCTTCCGAATCTAGAATTTCATCTTATTTGAGATAAGTAATATGTTATTTCAAAATGTTAATCTTATATGAGAATCATCAACGCAAGGTTAAATAATATCTTACTGGAACCATTTTTCTTTGTTGATTATAAATGTTTCCTTCATTGGATCCAATGTATTCTTGAAGACTGAAATGCACCACAAAACCTCAAGTGATGCAAATATGTACCTTGGAGAACTTGTTTTTAGACTCATCACCAACATGTTCAATGGATTTTTAGAATTGTCAATGACAATTTTCAGGCTCCCTTTGTTCTTCAAGTAGCGAGATCTTCTCTTCTACCCAGCATGAGATTTCACTATTCCTACTTTTTTACTGAGAATTATAATGTCATTGTTGTAAGCTAGTATTTGGGTGGTGATGACTTACTATACCATTGGGTTTTCCCCTGAAGCTAGAAGGTACTATAAATGAATCAATTTTTTATCAATATTATCTCTATTCTCAGTGATGCAAGCATAATCTCTTTATTGTATTCCTTCCTTGTAGCTGACACCAGTCATTTTTCCTTGTAGAATTTTTGGGAAATTTCTTCTCATCTTCCTAGTTCATCACATGTCATCATCCCTGTTCCACCTTATAGTAAGAGTCTGCAGAACAATGGTCATAGCTAATATCAGAGGAGCTTTAGCTCTTCTTACCATCTCCATGCTTGGAGGATTCATTCTTCCTAGAGGTTAGTATTCTTATTTTTCCTTTTCAACTCATGGACATAAAATATTTCTAAGAGACCAACGAAGAACTGATGCAAGACTAGAAGGTTAAACAAGTAAGAAGTTACTTTGTAACTCTAATCATATAATAGGTTTACGTTGTCACTATAATCACATAATAGGATTTTGGTCTTTTAAAAATGAAGCATCAATTTACAATCAAATTAACATCTTGATGGATTTCAAATGAAGATAGCGTCCCAAAATGGTGGATATGGGGCTACTAGTGCTCCCCTTTGATGTATGTAGAGAATGTGATCTCTTTGAATGAGATGCTTTCTTTTAGATGGAAGATTGTAAGGTTTCAACCTTTTTAATCCACTCAAAGTTCTGTGAAATTCTATAGAACCAATGGAAATAATTTATGGTATTTTTAACTATGAAGAGGTTTTATACAACCACACATCACATTGACTAGTTTCATGGAACCATATTGGCCTTCAAAGTGCAGAAAATACCACAAATTTGGGCCTTACTGCGCTAAAGCATCGTAACCTATTTCCACAAGGATATTGGTATTGTATAGGAGTCGGTTCTTTGTTGGACTTTTCATTACACTTCAATGTGATTTTTAACTTGGCTCTTGCATATCTAAATTATGAGTTGCTTCACTGCACACATACCTTCCATTCTCTTTCTGTTCATCTCTATTTTATCAAATCTCTTCCAATATGAAATGATATGGGATTTGTTTATCCGTAGCTCTTGGAAAACTCAAGCTTCCATTTCTAAGGAAGCCTTTGAATAAATGCAAGCCCAACAAAATGGTATAGAGGAAGGGCTCAATACAAGACCTTCAAGATCAAGAAAATGATCTTTCTCACGTTCTTTGTCTTCTGTAGATGCCAATAATACTTGTGAGAAAATTGTTAACCATCTCTTTTTCAGATTTTGTTGAACGTATTGAAATTTAAGGGGATTAGATAGAAGATGAATTCTGTGTTTTTCATTTCTATAAAAAAATATTTAATGTTTGGTTATGCAGTTGAAATGTAGATCATACAAATGAGCAACTGATTAACTAATCTAGTAGGAAATAATGAGTCATCTTTGGAAGCTGCAACAAGAGTTTCTCCAAAGCAAGGAATGATTCTTACATTTCAACCACTAACCATGTCTTTTGAAAATGTCAAATACTTCGTTGACATGCCCCCTGTATGGAACTTGAGCCATGATACTAGTCTATTATGTGATCCAACTATTGCAATTTTTGTGGATTCTCCTACTTGAAGGGCTTGGTTGGCTAACGCTGGATTTGTCTGCAGGAAATGAGTGCACAAGGAGTAACTGAAGATAGACTTCAATTTATCCAAGATGTTACAGGTGCATTTAGACCCGATGTTCTTACACCATTGATGGGGGTCAGTGGTGCAGGGAAGACAACTATCATGGATGTCTGTGCTGGAAGGAAGACTTAAGGATATATTGAGGGTGATATCAGGATCTCTGGATTTCTCAAAAATCAAGAAACCTTTGCTCGTATTTTTGTTTACTATGAGAAGAATGATATATTGTCTAGGAATCACTATTATATTTTTCATTTCTCCGTATTCCAAAGGATGTTGAAAAAGAAACCAAAGTTGTAAGTATACAAAACTAATCGATTTCTCTTATTTGACATGGTGCCAAATTGTCATGTTACTGACTTGCAAAAGATTTCAATTTATAGGCCTTTGTTGATAAGGTCATGGAACTTGTGGAATTAGAAAATTTAAGGGATGCACTAGTAGGCATGCCTAGTATGGATGGATTTTCAATTGAACAAAGGAAAAGGATAACAATAGTTGTTGAGTTTGTTGCAAATCCTTCTATAATTTTCATCGATGATCTCACCTCTATTTTGGATGCCAGATCATCTGCAATTGTTATGCAAACTATTTGTAATATAGTAGATACTGGAAGGACAGTTGTTTGTACCGTTCATCATGCTAGCATCGATATCTTTAAAGCTTTTGATGAGTTAAACCAACGTCTAGATTATATTATAACTTGCATTGTTTATTTTAGAGTGGTTTTGATTTCTAACTTGCCATAATGGGTTCAACTATTATTAATGAAAAGAGGAGGGAAAGTCATTTACTTTGGGCCACTGGGTTAGAATTCTCATAATATTGTTGAATACTTTGAGGTAACCACTTGGAAGACTATTGTATTCATTACAAAAGGAATGGTTTGAAGTTTGAACAGAGCACTGTTAATTTATTGCCTAAATGTGAGTTAATTTTCTTACTTTCACCATGACAAAATGCAAGTTATTCTAGGAGTACCAAAGATCAAAGAAAAATACAACCCAGCTACATGGAGGTTGGAAGTCACCCATGGGAATAGTATTTCACTTGTTATATTACACAGTGAGTAGTAATGATTGTAATTTCATGTATTAGTCTTCAAATACTTGGATATCTTGTCTATGTTGTCCAAATTGTAACAACTAAGAACCACTACCATCATGATGTCTGTCTTCTTTGATATTGTATAAATCATCTTAATTTACAAGCTATCATGGGTATTTGTCTCAGTTAGAGAGGACATCATTTAGAGACCATTGCATTTTTTTCAATCAAAGTATTTTCATCTGTAGCAAGGGTATGCCGGTTGAATTTCATATCCATATTGTCAACAAAAACCAATAGGGGTTGGTTAGTGTACAGGTCCACACCCCAAAATGATACAATGGTTGATGGAATTCAAAGGATATTTTATCATTTTCCACCTAGATGTCCAGGCATGGGACCAACCAACATTTCAATTTCTGTCAAGCAGAACTAAGAGGGAAAGAATGTTCCTTGAAATTCCTGGTCAACCAAATTATCATTTATACATGAAGGACATGTGACCGCAAATTTTTCATGAAATGTGCATACCATCATCCTGACGAGAAGATCATTCCCACACTAAAATGTGTCCTCGATCCTCTTGGTTTACCCTTAAGCCCTGTATGATTTTGCTTGTTTCTTCTGTCATGTTCTGTTTTAATTTTTCTTTATCAAATTGCAAGTAGATCGTGCATGCTTGATCTTGCTTTGATTCTAATAATTTTTAAGGTCTATTAAATTTTACCTTATTGCAGGTGACCAATTATTATACAATTTAAATAATTATACGATTTAACATAAGACAAAATCATGTCACCTTTGTTGGTGTTCTAGCTGCATGTTGCCACGCAGGCCTAGTGGATGATGGCTGGAGTTATTTTAATTGCATGAGAAGAGATTATAGCATCACACCGATTGTGGAGCATTATTTCTGCATGGTTTACTTCCTTTTCTGTGGTGGGTGCTTGGATATGGCACTTGAATTCATCCACACAATGGAAATTAAACCTGATGCTTCTATGTGGGAGTATTTTTTTGCTGGTTGTAGAATCCATACTAATCTAAAACTAGGGGAATACTTGGCAGGATATATTTATGAGGCAGATGCTAAAAATATTTCCCATTATGTAATTCTTTCAAATATCTATGTACTAGCTGGTAGGTGGGATGACACAGGAAATGTGAGGCAAACGATGAAGAAAAATAAGGTGAAAAAGATGTCAGGCTATAACTGGATTGAAATCAAGAACAAGGTGTATGCTTTTGTTGTAGGAGATGATTCACATCCACATATGTAACAAATTTATGAAAAGTTGGAAAGCTTGTCTGGGAAAATGAAAGAAGCACACTATGTGCCCAACAGGAATGTTGTGACGTGTGATGTGGAGGATGAGCAGAAGGAACATATTCTCTGCCATCATAGTGAAAAACTGGCCATTGCATTTGGATTTTTAACATACCCCTAGAATACCTATTAGGATTTTCAAGAATTGTATGCAATGAATGCCACTATGCCATCAAGTTCATATCCATGATTGTTACATGAGAGTTTATTGTGAGGGATACCAACCGTTTTCACCATTTCAAAAGAAGGACAATGTTCGTGTGGGGATTATTGGTGATGCTAGGTGAAATAGGAGCCAACACATTCTTTTGTGAATAAAAGTTTTATATGTAATCAAGTTCTATACCCCCATTTCGACATATGTGAATGCAACAGGTATTATGTCAAAACATCCTAACTTTGTAAATGGAAGCAAAGAATAATTCACCTTTGGATATAGGATGTACCAAAGCTTAAGATGTAAATATTTCAATGTCGTTTTTCCTTGCCGCAGAGAACAATCTTATCATAGTTTATTGTCAAGTCATTAAGAGTGGCAGTGATCCCTGTCTCATTTCCCTTCCAGAATGGGATTTAGAAGTTTCCCTATTGATTGATTGGAATGAGCCATTGCACATATCTTTGCCTCAACTTGGATACAACTTTCTCACATTGATATTGTTCATTGGTTGAGTGGAGAGTAGCTCCCGAGCAATATGATGCAAGGATTTTTTTGCAGATAAGGTTTATGGGTGAAATCTCATATTGGTTTTGCATGGCACTTGTAGTTTCATAAGAGAATGATTCCCTTGACATTGTACATTGTTAATTGTGTTGAATTTAATTTTTTCTACTGCATTATTGAATTAGAAACATATTAGTGTGGACAAACATTTTCATTAAAATTTTGCAATGAGGAGTAATTAGTTTACAGGATTTGGATAGAAATTGAAGAAGTGCCCGAATCTCCAAGGTGAGACATGGATTCACTACATAGGGACTAATTAACGTTTTTGGTTACTGTCATTGCTCCACCAAGTTTCTCAATGATTTTTTCCATGAAATTATGGCAATGGATACATTTGATTCCACTGTTTCAATACTGGACAATGTTATCATAGGGGTTGTCACTGATGATGAGAAGCAATTACTCTATGCTTGCATGAGTATGAACTTATTTATTTATCTTGCAATTAGAGTTGAAGATTATGTAGTAATTTATGCTTCTTGTAAATCATGTA
Organism: Picea engelmannii; assembly: GCA_009831015.1. Lineage (NCBI taxonomy): Eukaryota > Viridiplantae > Streptophyta > Pinopsida > Pinales > Pinaceae > Picea > Picea engelmannii. Next base: position 123,835 of record ML792568.1, read on the forward strand.
TTTGAGAATTGGGACTTTCTTTTTAGCTAAAACTAGTTGACTCATTGTGAATCATGCTACAAACTAAAGTCATGAAGATTATAACTAATGATAAAGCATGACAATCTTTAAATGGATTAACATGTATATAATGAATCTTTGGAAATGATTGTACTTTAGGAAAGACATTTACATGCTAAGGAATATTTACATATTGTTTGAGATTGGTTTATGTCATGGAGAAAGACTTGTGATTATGCATCTTATTCATCCATGACACTTAAATCTTTTTAGTACATTAATATTGTTATTGTAGTTTCATGTTAAATAAAACTATTTCAAATAGTGCCACCATCGCTAAGTATGGGTTGTTATTCATGTATCCAAGAGTAATTGGCCTTGTAGAGGGGAATTCTCAAAAAATAGATCAATTGGTTAGTATCTAAGGTTGACAGGCATTATGGAGCGGAGTTATCAAGCTTGGCTAAAGGTAGCTGAAGAGTGAAGGTTGAACAGAGTGCACAATGATGAGATTTGTGGATTCTTTTTTATTAAAATTTTCCAAGTTCCAATTACTATTAACTTTTAATGATTTTAATGTTTTTAATGCTACATAGGTCACACACAAGCTAGTCATATCATATTTATGATCCAAATATTTGTTGCAAAAGGAATCTCTTATCTTGCATCAATTACTATATCTAGGCAGGATTTGTGAGGAATTAGATTAGATAGGCAGGATAGGGTAGAGATTAATGATCACAATGGTGCATGCCTAAAATGGCCTCGATCAAGATGAAATAAATTAGAGTAAAGATTTTGGGTTTGGAGTTTTAGAAACAATCTGTATGCATTGGTAGGGACCCTATAGAACTATGTAGATAACTAATGAGGGTGTAGTCTAGCTTGTACAATTAGATGGCCAGTTGAAAAAATAGTAGGTGAATGACACATTCCCAAATCCCTATTTGGCCCAAACTCGATAGAACCACCCTAAATTATGGGGGAGGTTATGTCCCATAGTAGATTCTAGAAATGAATTAAACATTTATTTCTGGTAGTTCCATTTCTGCAAGTCAATTTCCACAATTTCAGTTTCACCAAGTTCAATTCAGTTTTAGTTTTGTTAGTTGCTTGTTGTTGTGTAGGTCTAGGAATAAAATAGAATAATGGATCCATGGTTACACAAGCTTAAAATTACTCCACTGGAGCAAAGCTTTGTGGTTAGTATGTCTAGTACAAGAAATTGGGATCTGTGGATGGGTTTGAATGGATGTTGTTGGAAAGTGAGAAACTGTAGAGCTAATGGAACATAGAGAAAAGGGTGTGTCTGTGTAGGGTAAGGCGCCTCCATGAGGGAAAAATTTGCATTGGAAAGATATACATGGGGGGTTTTATCAAAAGTGTTTATTCTTGTCACTATTAATGAGGTTGAGGGTAGGTGGGGATAGAACATGATTTTAATGTTTTTAATGCTACATAGGTCACACCCAAGCTAAGTCATGTCATATTTATGATCCAAAAATTTGTTGCAAAAGGAATCTCTTATCTTGCATCAATTACTATATCTAGGCAGGATTTCTGAGGAATTAGATTAGATAGGCAGGATAGGGTAGAGATCAATGATCACAATGATGCATACCTCAAATGGCCTCGATAAAGATGAAAGAAATTAGAGTAAGGATTTTGGGTTTGGATTTTTAGAAACAATATGTATCATTTGAATGCTCAATATTAGAGAGTTGCAAGAGTTTTAGAGTCGACCCTATTATCAGTCAGAGTTGCAGAGCTTGAGAAGGGAAAAATTGTTAAAAGAGTCGAGATTCAAGAACTACAAGATGAATGAGACCAATAGGGTAGTAGCTTCTAACATGTGAACAAGGTTCAATTTCCAAAAGGCAAGAGTTGTTGAAGGTGGCATCGAGTATCAACCAATATTGGAATATAAGAAAAATGCCACCATGTACAATACCAATTAAGTCAAGGGCATGATGGGACATGAATCTAAAAGTTGAGGAAGGAGAATACCCCCATTATATAGGTACAATAATCAGTTTACTTAGAGGAGGTACTCAACCTATGGGTGCATGTTAGTAAGGAGCACTAAGATCCTTCATGAACAAGAACCTAAAACAGAGCATTAATGATATGGCACACTAAAATAGAGCACTAATGAGCAATAATCCAAAGCATTAGAAGGGTCATAAAATACTTTCTTAATAGTCTACAACATGCAAATTTATATGCCCTACTCTCTTGTCCAAAATGAGTATATCCTAGGCTTGTACGAGTACTATAAAGGAATTGTACAATTACAATACAAATTCAACATTAACATGCAGCCTGAGTTAGCACCACACAACATGAAATAATAGTCCTCCTAACTAATGAGACATTACCAACCAAGATCAAACAAACAAAAAGGTGCCAAAACAGTCATCCATACAAGAAAAATCACTTGGGTCAACTTCAAAATGACACCTATAGGCATACCTACAACATTACAAGTTTTGATCCTTATTGATGGTAGTTTCAAAACATTGGATAGTTTATAGGTCATACCAGTGTTCCAAGTCAATGGAATATATCAAGGTATGATATTCAAATATTTCAAACCTCCACTTGGATGCCATTAAGACAATAGGATACATTTTTCTACTTCTTTGTAAAAATAGGAGTCAAAGATGAAGTGATATCTCTTTAACTATAATACATGTTACAAAATCGGGAGAGGTTTTGGTAAATAAGGTTGTTTTGAAGAAAAAAATCTCTCAGAGTTTTGAAATTCGTTCCCATCTTCTCGAAATACGTGCCACAAAATAATGACTAAAAAAGGAAATTAAATATTCTTGAAAAATAGGCCTCAAATCTCCCTGCATATCTCCCAAATTATAACACCTGTGTATAAATTGAAGGAGGCTTTTGTTCTTTGGTATGTGATTGACAAAAACCTCTTTCTCTTTCATTAAATTCATCTCCATTTTGTCAGAAATGGATTTGGAAGTAAAATTTTCCCTGTGTGTAGCAAATGACCTCAAAACCCTAGGTTGTAAGATGGCATACAAGCCTAGAGAACTTGAATTGATTTTGTGTGTGGGATTAAGAGTCATAAAACTTTATTTAGATAATTAATGCAAGGTTATATTGTATGTAAAACATTGTATTAGTTTGTAATTTTTCAATTAACAAAGATAGATTTTCTACGACATCTTTGTGTAATGATATTTTGTGATAAATGCATTATTGTTTACATTTCTTAAGCATGTAATCTAACTAGTGCTAGTATGCCTGATAAAAAAAGATCAAATATATTTATTTAAGCTTGGCACAAAACCATCTAACCCTCTATAGTGCAATGATGTACAATAATCCTTAATGTCAAGCAAAATAACTCCTACAATGATTGAAGTGAGTGGTTTGTGTAGTACAACAGATAACCTCATGAATGATAATGCAATGGAAATTGAAACTTGGTTAGGGGAATAGGTAAATATTGATTTTTTATGCTTATGTACACCTTACAACCCCAATAAAGGGGAGTGCTTATTACTAAAGGTTCCCTGGACCTTACCTCACATCCCCGAAGATATTTTGGATAAGATGAGAAGAAAGTGTTTTAGGTCTGTTTGGATGGGAAAGAGGAAAGTTGAGGGCATTCCCATTGTGAAATGGATATGGACATCAAAACCAAAGGAGGCAGGAGGCTGGGGCTTAAGGAACATTTATCCTTTTGGTCAAGCACTTGCAGTGAAAAGATTTTGGAGAATGTTGTGTAATGAGGGATTTTGGGGCAAAGTGATGAAGGCTAAGTTTTTGGAAGATGGGGCTATGGAAAAATGGATCAGATTGGAAAGAAAATCATTAAAGGTTGCTTCAAATGTACGGAAAGGGATGGTAAAAACATTTCCAACCTTGGGAAATCGGATTGCATAGAAAAGTGGAAGAGGGGATAGATTAAGAATAGGTGTTGATTTATGGATAGGGTGTAGTGGATCTGATCTGATCCTCTGATTATTGAGCTTCATTCTAAGGGGATAATAAGGTTAGCAGATGCTTCAATTCAATAACATCATGGAAGAGGGATACAATTATGGAAATCAATCGAGGATTTAAATCTACAGGGGATAGGGCTTCAGAATGGACTCAGTATATCTTGTTGTTAAATCATAGAGTTATAAGTCTCAAGGATCAGGATGATGTTTAATGTGGTCAAGAAATAATGCTAGTAGCTACAGGGATTCTCACTGCAAATCTAGGCTATGAAGGTAATATGGAAGAAGATATAGACATAGAGAGAGTTTGTTGGTGGAAAATGGTATGGAACCTAGTATATGCCCTCTCAAAACTAGAATTTTTATTTGGTTAGCTTTAGTCAATTTAGCCAATAAGATCCTAATATGGGATAATGTCCAAAAGAGGAATTGGATAGGACCTGGATGGTGTGTTCTTTGTAAGAGTGCAAGTGAATATGTGGATCACATATTTGTTTCTTATTCATTTACACAAGCAGTTTGGAAGGAAGTTTTGTAGGCCATCAATGTCAAATCATGCCGGGACAAAAATTCCCTAGTGGATATCTTTGAGTCTTGGACATCAGATAGATTTGTTTCTGTTCATAGATCACTCCCCTGTGATGTGTTGTGGGGAGTTCAACTTACAAGAAATAATATGATATTCCAAGGAATGGAAGCAACTTCAGTATGGGTGTCTAATCAAATGAGAACCTATTATGGGGAATGCTGGAAGGTTCCCAAGCATAAAGCTCCCATTGTTTAAAGGAGCTCGAAATTGACTATTCATATCCCTGGGGTTTCTTTGATGGTGCGTGTCAAGGTACCCTAGGTATGTGTGGAGTTGGAGCAATTTTCCTTTTAAATAATTTGCATTATTTTCTTCTCAAACATGGGGTTGTCCAAGGAACAAATAGTAGAGAAGAATTTTATGCCCTGTGGATTTTGATGAAAACTACAGTTGAAAAAGGTGTCAGCAAGATGCAGGTCTTAGGGGACTCAAAGATTCTGATGGATTGGGCTAATGGATGATGTCAAATTTCTAACTTGGATTTCAATCATGGAGAAATCCTTGGAGGTAAAAGACTTTTTTGAAGAAATTTGTTTTTTTCGCATTTTCAGGGAATTCAATGCCAGAGCAGATCTTCTTTCTAAGGAAGCCAATTTATTGCAGGAAGGCATCTTGATTCTTGACTAAGCAAGAATTCAGGGGATCTTCTCTTTTTTCATATTCTGTCAAGTCTCTGTTCTGACATGATACTCTTTTGATTCTTATAGTCTAGATGTCTGACTGACACTCTCAGGAAACAATATTTATGTATCAGATCTTTGTTTCTACGGTGGCCTTTAGCTATATTGAAGGAAGACTGTAATATGTCCTGAAAGGATAAGACTGAATATTTTTGGTTTTAAGTCAAAGAGACAACATGCTAGAGCATGTTTTTTTTTATTTCTATTGTGAAATATCAAATATAAAGTTTTTTTTCTTGGAAAAAAAAAGAGCTTGTTGGATATCATTTTTGTCAACCTAAATTTTAGCTAAAATGTCACAGTTTTTGTGTTTAGAATGACATGCTTCTTATTAGTAAAATGTTCTTTTTGTCACAATCATACTCCAAAAATGAATTAGAAACTGAAAAAAGCAAAGCCATCAATGACACACTGAAGCTCTTGTTTACTCACGCTAGAATCCCTATGTACATTTATTGGTGATGCAACAAAGTAGAAGAAACAAAATAATTAGGATTGAAGATGGAACGACATGTATTGGGTAGGTACAACTAATCTCTACAGTGGATTCAATTTTCAAAACATTCCAACTTAGCTACTCAGAAACTTAGACAGCGTTGCGCTTTCAAAACACAAATTTGAGTTTTTGCTAACCCACAAGCAACTGTACATATATCTGAATAATTTATAACCATTTCTTAAATATTTCTACTTTAATATTAAAGGATTTTGTAAGAACCCATTCACGTAATGACAAGATTTAAAAAAGCCAATCAAATCACTAGTGACTACAAATTGTTTTATGACTATATAAGAGTAGCTATTGTCATTGCCATCTTGCATAGAAGTTATGGTAGTGTCTTAGGCGTTATAAGACAAAGTTGGGGAAATATTTTTTAAACCTAACCAAGCAAATGACAAGTGACTCGAGGGAAAGTTATGCCAGTGCTCATAGATGTTTCAAAGAAGGGCATCTAACACTAAATGGTAGACTAGGTGTCGTGGTTGGAAATGAAAACAGGTGGCAAATCTAGTATGGACATGATTTAGTCTCTTAAAGAAAAGATGAGAAATAGAAGGTGTCTACAATTGAAGGTCTTCCTTTCAGGACATATTACAGTCTTCCTTTAATCATATTAGAACTAGAAGACAATGTTTTGTCCAAAATCTTTGACTCCATTGGTTCTCAACTAATTGATTTCACTTACTCAACAATAGGGAACTTGCTGACACTATAATGGTTGCAACAAATTGAAAAGAGTATCAAATGCTCTTTGGAAAAGCTAAGAGTCACAAGGGTGCAATTGATTGAGATAGCATTATGTTTCAGATTGAGGCACTGACATATCACCACCTTCTAAGCTATATGACACCCAAGCACATGAAAGATCTTTACACCTAACAACCAACACTATGAGACAATCATGGAGCTTTCTAGTAGTGGTAATTTGTGGAAAGGTCCATAATGAGACAACCTTGGTGTTTAGTGACATGAATTTTTATTTTGTAAAAGCCTATGTATCTATTTAAAATATAAATATCGTAACAGAGTGGTGGACCCAAGCATAACTGGTAAATCTTAATCAAGGTATTAAACCTATTTTGTATTAATTTTAATTCATATATCATATTAACTTCAACATATCAATCAACCTCACCATGGAAGATCTGTGTTTTCTAAACAAATAAACCTTGGTAACAAGTACTAACACTAAATGAGCTTAAGGTTAACCTTAAGCATTGATTAAACCATTTCCATGTAGAAAAGTCCCGATTATCAATAACCAAGCCTTGGGTATTAGATAACAAATATTTTGTCATATTATAGGGTTCATCTAAACAACCAAGAGTATTTGATTTTTTAAAGTTCAATTTGATTTAGTTGAATGACCTTGTCAAAATCCTAGACTAAAATTACCTCCCCTAATTATATCTCTCAACCCACCTTGGGTCTTCATAATCCTTCAATTTTTATTTTTATTTTTTAATCATAGATACTTTTTATAGAATATCTTTGGCTAAGTTGTTGTGCAATGAGCGGCATATCTATGTTGTCAAAGTTACTTAGGACTTGCACCTGGAATCATGCACACCCACTCGAGGGGTTTTGAACCTTGGTCTCCACATTAATACAAGCTTGATTACCTTGTTTCTTGCCACTATATCACACTCCCGTGGAAATCTTTCAATTCTTTCAAAATTCCCTTTTATTTAGTTGAATGACCTTGTCAAAATCTAGCATCACAATCTCCTAATTAGATCTATCAATCCACCCTTGTTATAATTTCACTACATAGAATTGTAGAAATTTAATGACAAAATCAACATGCAAAAATTTTTTCATACACTTAAAAACCTAGAGATTTCCAATCAGGTTCGTTACGTTAGTTGGAAAGATGACCAATCTTATTGAGTTTTTGGCATAAAACGCCAAGGCTGGAGGTTCACTAAGTTTAGAGGATATTCTAATCCTAGTTGATGAAAATGGATTCTTTATTGAAAAGATTTTTGAATTCAAAGGACGATATGTAAACGATGTCGATAAAGATGTTATATCTGTTGTGAAGGCTAAGGGAAGATTGGTTAGTTCGGGCAGCATTATGCACTCATATCCATTCTGCAGAGATGGTCTCCTCTGGTTCTTTATTTTCAAGTACAACCACTTGCTCCTCATGATCCTGTACTTCTTGCAAAGTACTAAATATGAAGTACATTTTAGCCTTCTTAGACAACTTCTTAGATTTCTCTTTATACTTGTCTTTCTTTGAGGAAACTGTTGCAATCTAGGATTTCAAGATAGCATTCTCTTTCTTCAGAAATTTGTCTAACACTCTATATTCCTTAATCCTCTCCTTCCAAGAAACCACTTTATCTCTTTTCATTTTGACCATGTTTTCATCCTTAGGATCATCGAGGAAATCTATCCTTATCCTTTTCCTTCTAGTGATGCCTTTGATGTATCAGGTGCAATAGGTTTCTTGCATTTCTTGACTCTCTTCTTCTTTCCAAGAGGATTCTTAGGATCTTCTTCATGGGTGAACTCAGACCAAAACAAAAAATCCCCCCATGTTTTCTTCCCTTTCTTCAGTTCTTCAATGATGAGTAATTTAATTAAAGCACAATGACAAATTATGGTCTCAGCCTTAGCAGGATTGGCTTTGACCTTGTTAGACATTTTTACTAAAATTTGCCAAAGAAAATAGGGCATATTGAGTGGATGAGTACCTCTTAAATGTTCCAATAATCTAATGTGATACAGGAAAGTTGAATTATATCTTCCCTCACAGGTTATATACCTTTGAATAAAAAACAATAGTTCATTCCACTCCTTCCTTATGTAATCCCTTGGAACACTCTTCCCTAGTTTTCATCCTTGATGTCATGTAAGCCCTTGGAACAACCTTGACAAACAAAACCCTTAATGCTTGCAACATTGTCTAAAGGATGGACAAACTATGTTTGTTTTTCCAAATATGTAAAATGAGTATATTACAGTTTAATGAACACATTTCCCTATTATTATATACGAGTTTTAAACTTTATCAAAAAAAATTCCAAGACTTTACAAGGTTTTATAATTCAGTGAAAATTTCGCCAAGTTTTTAAAAGATTTTATAATTCAGTGAAAGATTCGCCAAGATTTTACAAGATTATATAATTGACTAAAAGATTCGCCAAAAAATTATATATACATATTATATAATTGATAAAATAGCCTTCATTTGTTCCTATGTATCATGGGGATTCGCCCATTTATTATATATATAAATTTTGGGGGGTTCTTAAAATCACCCCTGTTCGAGACAGAATGAATGGAACTTGGACCATAGTAGAATTATAAAACTATAGTAGAGGTTGTTTTTTTATGTTGGATTTAGATGGATTTTTTTCCACAAAGATTGTTCTTTTGGTGCCATTTATTTAAAACTACATATGAGTGTCATGAAATATAAATAAAAGTTTTTACTAAACTTTTGGATTTATTTTGTTGGAAGTTCAGATGGTCAAGAACACATGAATATTTCAAGAACATAATCATTGCAATAATTTTATCCTTTTCTAGAGCTAGTGGATGCTCTTAGTGATAAAATTAGATTTAATACATTGTCCTTTGCATCTCCCAAGTGAACTACTTGATATAACACCTTTTTTTAATGAACATGTTTGAGTAGTTGTTAGGGATTTTAGGGGCACCATCATAAAACTTGATGAAAATTGATGATAATATGCTTAATATATTTTAGTTTGATGGTCATTGATCTTTCAATGAAGCCTCCTTTGATCCTCTTTTGAATGTTGAATGTGGTCCCCCCTATTGTAACATTGTTGATGCCTATAGGTTATCCATTTTTATTGTTTTTCTAAGGATTATTTGGTGGGTCTACCATCAATTCATGTTGTGGGTGACTGATTTTTTTTTTTTTCATTTAGATTGCACTTAGTATGAACAAGAAGGAAGTCCTTGATTTCCTTCACCTAGATAAACTTGAACCAACATCATCAGATGGGTGGCCTATGAAAGGAAAGTAAAATTATAGAACCTTACATAATTTTAGAGGTTGAGTATTTATTAATGACATGGGCATATTTCCAAAAGTTTCAATTTGACATTTTGATTAAGTACTCATATTGACAAATAAATGTTGAGTGTGATTTCTTCATGATACTTGTATCATTACAACTCTACACATGATTCCATAAGTTGAAATTTTATGTGGTTATCTTGTTGAACACCTTCATCTAGTTAAGGACCCTACATTCATCAACAACAAATAAACAAATACTGTAATTCATAAAACATGTGCAATCAAATATATATATTCAACATAGTTTCAATTGTATATTTTTTACGAAATGACACATCGTGCCCAATATACAAAACAATGGCAAGTGCTCAAACATGGAAAAGTGCCATATGGTTCCCTAGATACAAAATGGCACTCATTGACCACTGCCACCCTCGAAACTATCAGATGCATCCTGGAACTCGATATATCTTCTCTTACTTGAAGTAGAAACTCAAGTGGTTTTGCATCTGGATGTGGTTTGTCGCTCCAGAGACTGGACAAAGAAATGGCTTTCTTATAAGTTTTTTCCCACAATGAATTAATCGACTTACAAAATGATACTTTATAATTCATGCTAAGACAACTCACCTCAAACGATACTGACAATCACGGGGGTGTTACCCTCCTCCATGACGCTAATATCTTAGTGTTTCCACCTTGCAATAGTTACAAGGATCAATGCATGAAATTTAAACAAAAATTATTAAAATCAATTCCATTCATGATACATAAAAATTCATCAACAAATGATCTCAACGTGAATAACTCGGGCAACAATAGATATTTTCTAGCAAGTGGAGCGCTCGATTTTACAACCTGCTCCAAGGAAACATCTACTACAGCAGCCTTAGTGGATGGCACATTCTATTATGCAACATAGACAATTGGTGGGTTGTGTATGGGTGCAACCAATTTGGATGCATCAGATGGAAAAGGTGGTGGGGTTGGGTGGAGTACAGGTGCATCCAATGTGGATGGATGAGATAGAAAATGTGGTGGGGGTGGGTGGCGTATTGGTGCATCCATTGTGGATGGATGTGATGGAAAAGGTGGAGGGAGGTGGGTGGCGTACAAGTGAAACCACTGTGGATAAATGGGATGGGAAATAAGGTGGGGGTGGGTGGCGATAAAGCCCCACAAGTTGTACGAATGATAGTAAAACCATTGAGGTGGAAAGAGGTATCCCAAAAGCCGGGGTAGGGTGGCCAAGGACTAGACTAACACTGTAGTTGGGGCAAAACGATGGGTGGAATGTTGGTAGTGGTGGTGACTTAAAGGGTGGTGGTACAGGTGACCCAACAATGGGTGAATCAACTTGCATACATATTTATAATATTTTTATTAGTACCAAAATGTAAAGTTCAACCAAAACAATATAAAAAAATTCACATTTAAATAATAATTAACTCAACACATGATACCTGTGAAGGGGGTGACTTGTCCATCCCAGGTGGACATAGGTCATCATCGTATGGTACCACGTCCTATAGAAACAAAAGAACATTATATTTGAGGATGTGAGAGAATAAACAAATCACTGTGGTGAATTTATCAAAGATGACATTAGGCCTTTTCCTAGGAGAATGAGGACCTAGCACTGGGTCATGGCTAACATTCTTTCTATCCTGCGCCAACTCACTACCCACCGCATTCATGGAGACAATTCGAAAGCTACATGGCAGCCCAAAGATTATTGTAAGTGACAAAGATCCCATCTTCACTGGACATTTTTGGACATAATTATTTTCTTGTTTGGGTACTCAATTGACTCATAGCTCATCCTATCATCCTCAATTTGATGGACAAACCGAGATAGTGAACAAATGTCTAGAAGGCTACCTTCATTGCTTTGTCTCTCATAAACAAACACAATGGTTCAAATGGTTACCCTTGGCAGAATGGTGGTATAACACTTCCTTTCATACTACAACAAAAATGACACCATTTATGGCACTTTATGGATACCACCCTCCTTCCATCACTTNTTCTCTAAAATAAAAATCTAAGGTTCAAGCAGTGGAAGATCACATCGAGAATCAACAACAAGTTCTCCAAATCTTAAAGGACAACCTGACCATGGCACATAATCGCATGAAACAACAAGAAGATCAACATCGTAGTGAAAGAAGTTTTTAAGTAGGGGATTAGGTGTTTTTAAGATTACAACCATACAAACAGATGTCCCTCAAGTAAGCCAAGAAGGATAATAAATTATCACCAAAGTTCTATGGCCCTTTTAAGGTGTTGCAAAAGATTGGTACTATGGCATACAAATTGGAGTTGCCTGCATCTTCACGAGTACACCCAGTTTTCCATGTTTCATGCTTAAAGAAGGTTATAGGCGAAAAGATCCCAGTTCAAACTATATTGCCAGAACTTG
>ML792568.1:152590-173670 GCA_009831015.1 Picea engelmannii
GTTGTTTGGCTTGATTGGAAGACTGTGGAAAACTAGTTCTCTTATGTTTTCCAAGTATGCAAGACTCACATGAGGGAATTTGCTCTTTAAAGATGGGAAGACCTTTGACCATGGAGTTCTTCTGAAGAAGACTTAGACTCTGAAATGGTAGATGTCCAAATCTTGTATGCCAAACTATAGTTTCATTCAGGGTAGATGCACTCTGTGCATATGGTTGAATCAGATTTGTAGTTCTGAGTGTAAGGGGAAACATCCTATTTGGAGTCATTTGGATTTCAGAAATTAATTTTCTACTTGGGATTTTGTCATATATCTTACAAGATGTTCCCTCAAAAAGTACCTTATAGCCATATTCAATGAGCTGTCCTACACTTAGCAAATTATGTTTCAGATCTGGAACATGATAGACATTGTTTATGTCTTTCTTTACATTTTGTTTAGTAAGAATAGGAACAGTTCCTTTTCCTTGAACTTTGACTAAATAATCGTTTCCAAGTGTAATATCAGATGAGATTGAAGAATCAATGCATGAAAGTAATTCTTTGTTACCTGTCATGTGATTGCTGCATCCACTGTCCAGCAACCAGAGATCTTTAGGTTGTTGTTCAGTCTTGTGGCACGAAAGAAACATACCTCTTGAGTTTTGTCCCGTGTGATTTGACACATGTGCTCTGCCTGAGAGCTGATCTGCTTGCTTCTTCTGGCATTCAGATTCATAGTGCCCATACTTTTTTCAGTAATAGCATTGTATGCTTGTTTTTTCATTTGATCTTCTTCCTCTGCCTCTTTGAGGCTGGAAATTCTAATGTTGATTTTGTTGTTGTTGTCTTTGACCTTGGAAATTTTGATTCGGATATTGTTGTCGGTTACCTCCACTGGAGTGAGGGTTACTTTGATTGCTCCCTCTTCCTTGGTGACCTATGCTTCTTCCTCTGCCTCTCCCTCTGCTGAAGGAGAATTGAGTTTTGAAAGCATTGGAGAGTGACTCATCTGTGAGATGCAGTCTGGTCTCATGTGTCACCAGAGAACCAATTAATTCATCTGTGGAAAAACTGGACAGATCCTTAGATTCAAGGATTGTTGTTACAACCATTTCAAATTTCTTTGGTAAACTTCTGAGAATTTTCTCAACAATGCGTTGATCAGTGATGGTTTCACCAGTCAATCTGATCTGGTTCACGATGCCCATGACTCTGGTCATGAACTGATCCACATTTTCAGACTCTATCATTCTTAAAGTCTCGAATTGTGTCCTCAAGGTCTGCAGTTTAACTGTTTTGACCCTGTCATTTCCTTGATAGGAAGATTTAAGAATATCCCAGGCTTGTTTGGAAGTACCAGCACCTGTGATTTTTGAGAAAATCGAATCATCCATAGAATTTTGAATCCAAAATTTCTCTTTATTTTCTTTGTTCCTCAGTGTTGCCTGAGTAATTCTTTGCGGATTTGTCATGGCAGAAAGGGATGCTGGATCTGGTTCCACATATCCAAGATCCACTGTATCCCAACATTCTTATGCTTGCAAGAAATATTTCATCCGAAGAGACCAGAACTCATAGTTCTTTCCAAGAAGAATCAGACCCTGAGTTAGTCTTAAATTGCTAGACGATGCCATATTTTTTTTAAAGAATTTGAACAAAACAGAAAAAAACTTCTTACTTACCTGTCTCCTGCGTATAATTTGCAGTGACTTCAGAACTCTGCGTTCAAGATCTCGCGAGTTTTTGGCTTCGCGATTCTGACGTCGGGACTTTGTTACACGAGTCCTCCGATCTCTTGTCTCTCCAACCTCCGATTGCCGAAACGTCGATTTGCCGATGGCCGAAGAGAGCTTATCGGCCTTGAATTTGGCCTTAGTCACCGTGCAATGTGACCATGCACCTTGATGTTAAAGCGCTACGGGCTTTTCCTGTTCTTTGTCTTTCAATTTGTCGAAATGCCGAGATTTGCCTTTGGACAATTCAATGGTCGAGATCTTCCTGTGATCTGACGACCCAAATCTTATGGCCAAAACTCATAAGACCGCAGTCAAACCTATTATCGGGATTCGGGGTATCGAAGGTCAAAATGTATTGGACCTCTTGTCCACGGAATCCCTGATTTCCTGATTCTCGATTTCACGATGGATGACCTTTCCTTTCCAGAAATTTCCCAATTGCTTTGATCTCTGCCACGCGTCCTCCTATATTGGACGGTCCTGATTTCTCCTCGTGATTTTGCGATTTGATCTGTTCCGGACGTCTTGTCTCCAGGATCCGTGAAACACCGAACCCCGGTGTGCTGATTGACTCTCCCGATCTCACCCACGTGTCTCCTCAAAATGGACGGCTCCGATCGTTTATGAGGTTTTTCACCATAAAGAAACCCGATCCCTTGTCCTCAGGATTCGCAATTTACCGAATCCCGATATGTCGATGGCCCTTTCCTCGATGTCCGCCACGTGTCCAAACAAATGGACGGCTATGGTCTTATCGCTATTTCGTGAATCGCAATTTCGCGACTTTCGCCGTGGAGTGTCTTTCGTCAACAAGACCTCCGATATCCCGAACTCCGAAATGCCGAAATGATGGCACTTGGATCTGCTGCCACTTGTCCTCTAAGATGGATGGCTCACAATCCTCTCTGGATTTCGCGATACGTGATGTCAGGATTTCGCGTATCAGGGTTTTGGAGAGCAGTCTCCTTCACTCGTCCAACTCCCGATCCCCGATTTTGCGATGGGATAAGATCGACAGCTCATGATCTATCTCGATCCAACGGTCCAAAATAACTCGTGATTTCACGATTCGCGAATTCTCATGACAGTCTTCTGACCTTTACACCTTGCGAGTCAGTGAAATGACGAGATCTCGCCATGTGTCTCTTGATGGACGCTCCAGATGATGTCGAGATTTCGCAACTTCACAAGTCAAAATTTCTCCTGTGCACTTCAGAGGACTAAACCTCGTGCACTTTCTTGTTGATCCAACGACTGTCGGTCCTCTGCACAAGATCTAACGGCAGAAATTCTTTCGTCTTTTCCGCGTTCTCCTCGTCCCTTCTGAATTGGATTTCCGCCTCGGATTTGTTCGTAGGACAAATCTTACGGCCTCAATGGCTATTCTTTGCACATGAGATGTGTTTTTTGCTCTTGTGGAAGAAAGATTCGTGAATCTTTCAAAGATTTGAAAGAAATACACGGATTCTTTAAAGCTTGGCGTTGTCTGCTGCAGTCTTTAACAGATTTGAGCGATTTCCAAAATGCTTTAAACGATGCTGCCTTCTGCAACAATCTTTCACAAATTTGAACGAATTCCATGAAATCTTCAATGTTTCTGCCTTCTGAAGCTCTTCTTCGTGAATTCTTTGATGATTCTTGAAAATTACAAGAATCTTTAAAGTTTCTTCTTTTGCACTCTCTTCTTCCTTGATCTTTCGAGTGTTGTACGCTCTGCTTTGATGTGTGAGCTTCTTACGCTGATCTTTTGAGTGTATGAAGGTCTTCTTCCTCATGGTATTTTCCTGCGAGGATCTTTCGAGAGTATGACGGACAACTCTCCAAGCCTTGTGAAAAGTCTGTGTCAAAATGCTCTCAAGGTCCGTGTAAGCTCTGCGCTATTTTAGGATCGTGTTGCTCTCCAGACTGTGTGAAGAGGCTTACCATTGTTGCTCTGATACCATGATAAATTGAGAAGCAAGAAATGCAGAGAGAAGGAATAGAACAGAAAACAATATATTAGAATATCAGAAGAATACAAAACGAGTACATGAAGAAGTTCTGAAGTAGTAAGTCTGAAGAAGTACTATGTAATGGGAGATAGCCGAGCTAAATAGGCTCAAGCAAATCAAGAATATAAAGTACAGCTGGCCAAGACAGCTTGCAGTGTACAGTCAGCCTATTGAGGTTACATTATATTTAACAATATTTACTTGAAATCCAGAGAGAAATTGTTGGATTCATAGATTTAAATGATTATTTCTGTAAAATTCAAGTGTCTTGAAAGTTTTTCATCATGCTAAATCCATTTCTGCATTCAAAAATAGATTCTGAACAACAAAAGTGTCAGAAATTAATCATTTCACCGCCCCTGTTTAAACTGTGAATCAGTGGTGGCCGTCTTGACCCTTCAAGACTCCAAGATTTAATTACCTTAACCTTTCAAAGCAACCAGACACCATCACGCCTTGATTAAACCTTTTAGAAAATCGAAAGGGCAATTTGTTAGTGTTTAAATACCACAATTGAATTGTAATTCTATAGGCACAGATAGACAAAGAGCGGGTAAAAGCACATTGAATAGAAGTTGTAATTTTGTATTTGGAGGTGTTTTCTCTCCTACTTGCTGTTCATTGAATTAAGTTTTTATTTTTTTATATTTTTTATTCGGTATATATATATTTTAATTTAAACAAACATTGTAATTATTTGGAGTGCACAGAGTTCTTGAGTTTCATAACTTCGAACCTGAAATGGGTAATTTTAATATAAAGGCATATTGAACCTAAGTCGAGATATTCGGCATTTGGAGTTTATTTATTAAAGGTGTGTGGAGCTCTTTAGACTCAAAAACCCCGAACCCGAATTGGTGGGCCCATATCTTTCTCGCGATTTTGCGATTTGGCAATTCTGGGTATGTTTTTTTTTTACATCGAGCATTTGTAAACGTCGAACCTCGAAACCAAATTGGTGGGCCCAAAACTTATTCGCATTTTGCGATTTGGGAATTCACGTGGTGTTCTGTTTTTTGTGTTCGGCATTTGTAATCACCGAATCCCGAACCCCGATTGACCGACGGTTTTTCATATTTGGTATCAGAGTTGGCTACCTATCCTGCAAGTGCTTAGTTCATTGCAGATTATTCCTGTTAGTGCCAAATTTTATTCTCTTATTTTCCTGCGTGAAGGTTTATTTAATTCCTTTCAAATTTTATACAAATGGCTGAGTCTGGTAGTAATTCTTCTCAGGTTCAGGTTCCTGTTCTGAGCGAGAAGTCATATGATTCCTGGTACATTTGGATGAGGATGATTCTACATTCTCAGGATTTATGGACTTATGTTATCGATGGTTATGTTGAGCCAGTCGATGCAGCAGCAAAATTGGCTCTGTCTAATGCTGACCGTGTTTTGCTGAAGGAAAACATGAAGAAGGATAATAAATCTCTTGGATTAATCCAGCAAGGATTAAATGAATCCATTTTTATGAAGATTTCTAGTGCTACATCTTCGAAGATGGCTTGGGACATTCTTGAAACCTGTTATCAAGGTGTGTCCAAGGTGAAGATAGTCAAGTTGCAAAATTTGAGAAGGGATTTCGAAAATCTGAAGATGAAGGATAATGAAAGTGTTGATACTTTCATGACTCAAGTAATGAGTGTTGTGAACCAGCTCAGGCAATATGGAGATGATATTGAAACTAAAAGAGTTATAAAGTGCTGAGAAGCTTGCCCAAGAAATTTGAACATGTTGTTGTACCCATAGAGGAATTTAAAGATTTAAGTCAAATGCAAATTGATGAGTTAACTGGATCTCTTGTTGCTGATGAATCTAGGATATATATATATGAAGAAGGATCCATGGAGGTCTTATAATCATGGAAGAGGAGGTCGATTTTCTAGCCCAAGGGACAACAGAGCTGAATCAAAGTCTGAGCAGAAGTCCTGGCATAATCCTCCTAATTTAAGAGGGAGCAACAACAAACCTTGCAGCAAAAAAATCAAAGGTATGATAAAACTAAAGTGAAATCTTATTATTTGAAGAAGTTTGAGCATTTTTCTAACAAATGTTGGAAGAAACAGGGAGATGCTGGAAAGCACTCTACACATATCACAAATGAGTCTGAGGATCATCAAAATCCTATGTTTTTGACCTGTAATGTCACTCAGGAATGTGCAAATGATATTTGGTTTTTGGATAGTGGTTGCAGTAACCACATGACTGGTAATAAAGACTTATTTTCTTCCATTGATACTAGTATTCAGTCTGAAGTCAAACTGGGAAATGACTGTAAGGTTACAGTTAATGGTAAAGGTGTAGTTCTAGTCTACACTAAGGATAATCAGAAAATAAATATTGATGATGTTTATTTTGTGCTTGGTCTAAAATGCAATTTTATTAGTGTTGGACAACTGATGGAGAAAAAGTACAGAGTGTTCTTCAAGAACAAGGTATGTACAATCTATGATAAATTTCCCAGCAAACAGTTGATTGCAAGAGTAGAGATGACTAAGAATAGGATGTTTCCTCTTGTTATGAGAAATGATTTGAGTGGTTCTTTGAATGTTTATAAAGATGGAAGTTTAAATGAATCTTGGTTATGAAATTTGAGATATGGTCATTTACATTTTGGTGGCTTAGATCTATTATAGAAGAAGCAGATGGTAAAGGGGTTGCCTTGTATCCAACAACCTACAATCTCTTGTGAGAGATGTATACTTGGGAAGCATCACAGAGAGAAATTTGTTTTAGGTGTTTCCTACAGAGAAAAAGCTTCATTGGAAATTGTCCACACAGATTTATGTGGACCTATGCAAACACCTTCTTTGAATGGCTGTGTTTATTTTATGACTTTCAATGATGATTTCAGTAGGAAGACTTGGTTGTATTTGTTGAAACAAAAATCTGAAGCCTTTGATGTTTTTAAGAAGTTTAATTCTATGGTTGAGAATGAGAGTGGTCGAACCATTAAAGTCTTAAGGTCTGATAGACGAGGTGAATACAAACTTAATGAATTCATTGAATTTTGTGATATTCATGGAATTAAAAGGCAATTTATTGCTCGATATACTCCACAACAGAATGGAGTGGCTGAAAGAAAGAATCAGACTATCATGGACATGGCTCGAAGCATGTTGAAAGAGAAGCATATTTCAAATGAATATTGGGGAGATGCAGTTCTTTTCTCTATTTTTATCTTGAATAGAAGTCCGACCAAGATCGTGAGGGATCATGTACCTTAGGAAGCCTGGGATGGTAAGCCTTGCAATGTTTCTCATTTCAGAATTTTTAGATGTGTTGCATTTGCGCATGTACCTGCAGAAATGAGGAGGAAGTTGGATGACAAAAGCGAGAGATGTATCTTTGTTGGATACAATGAAGAGTCTAGGGCATATAAAATCTACAATCCCATCACCCAGAAATATGTAATCAGTAGAGATGTTCAATTTAAAGAAGATGAAGCCTGGGATGGAAGTATTGACAATCAATTTCAGAGGGAGTTGTGTTACCTCGTGAAGATGATGATGGAGCTGAGCACGCTGAAGGAGATGGACAGTTGGTTCCACATGCACATACACCTGCAGCGAGAAGTCCTACAAGTGAAGCACCAGATTTCAACCTATCTCAATTTAGAATGCTAAGAGCTCATGAGCATGGTCAGCCATCTAGACATGGTGGACATCAAACACATTCACAGGTAAGTAGTGAATCAAATGCCACTTTAGCTTCATTAAAAGACAGACTTAAAGGACAGAAGACTAGAAGCTTAAGAGAATTGTATGATCAGAATGAAGAAGTAGATCAGATTTCAAATTTTGCATTTATAGCTTATGATCCTGTTAGTTATGATGAAGCTGCTAAAGAGGATGTCTGGATAAAAGTAATGGATGAGGAGATTGATTTCATTGAAAGGAATAACACTTGGGATCTTGTCAATTTACCTGAAGGCAAGAAAAGTATTGGTGTTAAGTGGGTTTATAAGACTAAGTTGAGTGCGGATGGTGAAGTTGAAAAGTACAAGGCAAAAATTGTAGCTCAGGGGTTTAGTCAACAACCCGGTATTGATTGCAATGAAACATTTGCTCCTGTAGCTAGAATTGATACTGTGAGAATGGTCTTGGCTATTGCAGCTCGGAATAGATGGATCATGCATCATATGGATGTTAAGTCTGCATTCTTGAATGAATGTTTCGAAGAAGAGGTTTATGTAAGAAAACCTCCGAGTTATGAGATTGATAAGCACAGAGATAAAGTTTACAAGTTGAGGAAAGCTTTATATGGATTGAGACAGGCATCCAGAGTTTGGTATAGCAGGATTGATGAGTACCTAATAAACGTTGGATTCAACAGAATTCCAAGTGAACTAACTCTGTATACAAAGGTAGACCAGAAAGGTAAAATTTTGATTGTCTGTTTGTATGTTGATGACCTGATTTTTACTGGAGATCTATCTGTAGATGATTTTAAAAATGCCATGAAAATAGAGTTTGAAATGACTGATTTAGGATTGATGAAGTATTTTTTTGGAATTGAAGTGGATTAATCTGATGATGGCATTTTCATTTGTCAAACTAACTATTCAATTGAAGTATTGAAAAGGTTTAGAATGTTGAATTGTAAACCAGCTGCAATACCTATGGCAACTGGTATTAAACTCAATAAGTATGATGAGGGATCATATGTTGATCCAACTCTGTATAAGAGGCTGGTTGGAAGCCTTATGTACTTAACAACAACTAGACCTGATATCATGTTTGTTGTAAGTTTGATTTCGAGATTCATGGAGACTCTAAAGAGTACTCATTGGCAAGAAGGAAAGAGGATCCTGATATATGTTGCTGGAACAACTGACTTTGGTATCCGATACACAACAAGCTTAAACTTTGAGCTAATCGGATATACTGATAGTGATTTTGCAGGTTCCATTGATGATAGGAAAAGCACATCTGGGTATATGTTCAGTCTTGGATCTGGAGCAGTGGCATGGGCATCAAAGAAACAACCCATTGTGACTCTATCTTTTACTGAGGCATATTATGTTGCAACAGCTGCCGCTGCATGTCAAGTTGTGTGGATGAAAAGATTCTCGAATGAATTGTTGCATGACCAGAATGATGCAACCCAAATTGTATGTGACAATAAATCTGCCATTGCGCTGTCAAAGAATCATGTCTTTCACAAACAGAGTAAGCACATTGATACGAGGTATCATTTCATTCATGAACTAGTAAATGGAAAAGAAATTTTTGTTCATTTCTGCAGGTCTGAAGAACAATTTGCAGACATATTTATGAAGCCTTTGGGAAATGAACTGTTTAAAATCCATAGAAGAAACATTGGGGCCTGCAAGCTATAATGCATTGTTTACAATAATTTTGTTTTACTTGTTTTAGTTTGTTTTTCTCTGAAATGATTAAGAGGGAGTATGTCAGAAATTAATCATTTCACCGCCCCTGTTTAAACTGTGAATCAGTGGATGTCTTGACCCTTCAAGACTCGAAGATTTAATTACTTTAAACGGTGGTTGCCTTAACCTTTCAAGGCAATCAGACACCATCACTTTAAACGGTGGTTGCCTTAACCTTGTTTTTTTTTTATTCGATATATTTTTTTTTTAATTTAAACAAAAGTTGTAATTATTTAGAGTGCACGAAGTTCTTGAGTTTCATAACTCTGAACCCAAAATGGGTAATTTTAATATAAAGGCATATTGAACCCAAGTCGAGATATTCGACATTTAGATTTTATTTATTAAAGGTGTGTGGAGCTCTTTAGACTCAAAAACCCCGAACCCGAATTGGTGGGCCCATACCTTTCTCGCGATTTCGCGATTCGGCAATTCTGGGTATGTTTTATTTTTACATCGAGCGTTTTTAAACGCCGAACCTCGAAACCAAATTGATGGGCCCAAAACTTATTCGCATTTCATGATTCGGGAATTCACGTGGTTTTCTGTTTTTTGTGTTCGGCATTTATAATCGCCGAATCACGAACCCCGATTGACCGCCAGTTTTTCACAAAAAGATAATAATTCGTGTAAATTTATATCCCAAGATTCTTGCTAAAAAAAACATTTTGTAGAACAGATAGCCAAGGCCCTATTAAAGGTGGGTACAAACTATATTAATGCAACTTAGAACGAAGATAGTATGGTAAAAACGAGAGCACACGTTGGCAGTAATGGAATGTCAACTTTTAGCATTTTACTTAGAAATGGTTGAACTCTAAAGGATGGTATCATCATCTCCTCATGTTGCTTAGCATATTGGTTATTATTCTTCATCAACTTAGTCTAGCAAGATAAACTCATTCACATGCATGAAAGGTAACTTAGCAGGATAAGCCCATTCACTTGCAAAAAACATGCTCCTCATTGATATGAATTACTTAACACAGTCACAATTCTCTACATGGAAACTTTTTATTAATGGAATGTCAACTCTTTACTTAGAAATGGTTGAATTTTGTAGAAATAGAAGGCAGATCAGAGTTCCAGTTTCGGCTCATGAAAACACTTGACGCAAACCAACAAAATAAACTCCGCGCAGTAAATAAACTTAGCGCACTAAGTAAACTCTGTGCATTCTAACTCCGCGCAGTCCAACAAATAAACTCTGCGTTCGCACCAATAGCCTTGTACGAAGTCAATAAATAAAATAGCGTATAAAATAGGGTGAAATGGTTAAGGCTATGATATCAATAGGAAGAGTTTACTAACTCAACACCTCCGAATATTTTTTTATTTATTCAATATGCTTTCAAGATTATGCACTTTTATAATCCGTTTCAGGTATATATACAAACAAAAAATGCCTCTTCAATATTATAAAAAGATTAATCAAGGCGGTGATGGTGTCTGATTGCCATGAAAAGTTAAGGCGGTCACCGTTTAGAGTAATTAAATCCTCGAGTCTTGAAAGGTCAAGACGACCATTGATCCGCCGCTATCCAGATGGTGAAATGATTAATCTTTGACATACTCCCTCTTAATAATTTCAAAAACAAAAACAAAATTGCTGTAAACAATGCATTATAGCTTATAGACCCCAATATTTTTTCTATGAATTTTGAACAATTAATTTCCCAAAGGCTTCGTAAATATGTCTGCAAATTGTTCTTCAGATCTGCAGAACTGACATAAATCTCTTTACGAGTTACCAACTCTCGAATGAAATGATACCTCATATGAATGTGCTTACTCTATTTTTGAAAAACGTGATTCTTTGACAGTGCAATGGCAAATTTATTGTCACAGACAATTTGGGTTGCATCATTCTGGTCATGCAACAATTCATTCAAGACCCTTCTCATCCATACAGCTTGACATGCAGTTGAAACTGTTGCAACATACTCTACCTCAGTAGAAGATAAAGTCATAATGGGTTGTTTCTTTGATGCCCATGCCACTGCTCCAGATCCAAGACTAAATACATACCCAGATGTGCTTTTCCTGTCATCAATGGAACTTGCAAAATCACTATCAGTGTATCCGATTAGCTCAAAGTTTAAACTTGATGTGTATTGGATACCAAAGTCAGTTGTTTCAACAACATATCTCACGATCCTCTTTCCTGCTTGCCAATGAGTACTCTTTAGAGTCTCCATGAATCTCAAAATCAAACTTACCGCAAACATGATATCAGGTCTGGTTTTTGTTAAGTACATAAGGCTTCCAACCAACCTCTTATACAGAGTTGGATCAACATATGATCCCTCATCATACTTTCTAAGTTTAATACCAGTTGTTGTAGGTGTTGTAGTTGGTTTATAATTCAACATTCTAAACCTTTTCAATACTTCATTTGCATAGTTAGTTTGACAAATGAAAATGCCATCATCAGATTGATCCACTTCAATTCCAAGAAAATACTTTGAATCAATCATAAATCAGTCATCTCAAACTCTGTTTTCATGGCATTTTTAAAATCATCTATAGATAGATCTCCAGTAAAAATCAGGTCATCAACATACAAACAGACAATCAAAATTTTACCTTTCTGGTTTACCTTTGTATACAGGGTTGGTTCACTTGGACTTTTGCTGAATCCAACACTAATCAAGTACTCATCAATTCTTCTATACCAAACTCTGGATGCTTGCTTCAATCCATATAAATCTTTCTTTAACTTGTAAACTTTATCTCTGTGTTTATCAATCTCATAACCCAGAGGGTGTCTTACATAAACCTCTTCTTCCAAATATCCATTCAAGAATGCAGACTTAATGTCCATCTGATGCAAGATCCATTTATACTGAGATGCAATAGCTAAGACCATCCTCACAATGTCAATTCTTGCTACATGAGAAAATGTTTCATTGTAATCAATATCGGGCTGCTGACTAAACCCCTGAGCTACAAGTCTTGCCTTGTACTTTTCAACTTCATCATCTGCATTCATTTAGTCTTATAAACCCACTTAACACCAATACTATTCTTACCTTCAGGTAAATCTACAAGATCCCAAGTGTTATTTCTTTCAATGGAATCAATCTCCTCATCCATTGATTTTATCTAGACATCCTCTTTAGCAACTTCATTAAAACTTACATGATCACATGCCATTAATGAAAAAATTGAAATCTGATCTACTTCTTCATTCTGATCATACAATTCTCTTAAGCTTCTAGTCTTCTGTCCTTTAAATCTGTTTCTTAATGAAGTTAAGGTGGGATTTGATTCACTACTTACTTGTGAATCTGATTGATGTCCACCATGTCCAGATGGCTTACCACGCTCATGAGTTCTGGGCATTCTAAATTGAGATGGGCTGAAATCTAGTGCTTGCCTTGTTGGACTTCTTGTTGTAGGCGTATGTGCACGTGAAACCATCTGTCCATCTCCTTCAGCCTGCTCATTTTCATCATCATCTTCACGAGTTAACACATCTCCCTCTGATCCAGGTGGATATTGGTGGCCACCCACCTTTTCCGACTGGCTGAAAACAATTTTCTGACAATTTTGGCAATTTACTATTTTTAGCAGTTTTTAACTTCCGGGGCCATTTTGAGGGCCCAAATGATTTTTTTTCGATATCTAGGTTTCCAATGATATCTAAAGGCATTATTGAGCCTCCAAAATGAATCTCCTCGACAATACCTTTCCAATGAGCTATCACATGCCTAAAACAGAGATCGTATGCAAAAGTTACGACCCCGAGAAGTTGATGTACTCACTTACCCAAACGGGGCCTACATGACTTTTGGCGCTTCATCTCCTAGGGTTAAGTTTTTGGATGTCTAGGGTTTTTGTCATTCTTGTTTATTGTAAAAAGGCCTTGGGAGCCTCATTGTAACCATCTTCTTGCGAATGCGAGTAGTTGTCACATCTCTTCTCAGAGATAAGTTTCCACCATTCTAACGAGTCTTTCACTCTGTATTTTTATAGTCTCTGTACATTTCTTTCATTAATAGAAATCGTGTATTATTGTATATCTATGTTTATGGTTGCATATCTGATACATTTATGTTATATTGTTGAATATATGCGATAACTCTCTTCATTTCTTTATTATATCTCTGCTCTCATTTTGTGCCAAAAATAATCTGGATCACCCTCTAAAATTGATTTGTCAATTCTTTCATCCCAAGCTTCATATTCTTTAAATTGAACATATCTATTGATTACATATTTCTTGGTGATGGGATTGTAGATTTTATATGCCCTAGACTCTTCACTGTATCCAACAAAGATACATCTCTCGGTTCTGTCATCCAATTTCCTTCTCATTTCTGCAGGTACATGTGAAAATGCAACACATCCAAAAAATCTGAAATGAGAAACATTGCAAGGCTTACCATCTCAGGCTTCTTGAGGTACACGATCCCTCACAGTGTTGGTCGGACTTCTATTCAAGATAAAAACATAGCAAAGAAATGCATCTCCCCAATATTCATTTGAAAGATGTTTCTCTTTCAACATGCTTCGAGCCATATCCATGATGGTCTTATTCTTCCTTTCAACCACTCCATTCTGTTGTGGAGTATATCGAGTAGTAAACTGCCTTTTAATTCAATGAAGATCACAAAATTCAATGAATTCATTAAGTTTGTATTCACCTCCTCTCTCGGACCTTAAGACTTTAATGGTTTGACCACTCTCATTCTCAACCATAGACTTAAACCTTTTGAAAACATCAAAAGCATCAGATTTCTGCTTCAAAAATACAACCAAGTCTTCCTACTAAAATCATCAATGAAAGTCATAAAATAAACACAGTCAGTAAAAGAAGGTGTTTGCATAGGTCCACATAAATCTGTGTGGACAATTTCCAATGGAGTTTTTTCTCTGTAGGAAACATCTGAAATAAATTTCTCTCTGTGATGTTTTCCAAGTATGTAGCTCTCACAAGAGCTTGCATGTTGCTGAATAAAGGGAAACCCCTTTACCATCTGCTTCTTATGTAACAAATCTAAGCCACCAAAATGTAAATGACCATATCTCAAATGCCATAAACAAGATTTATCTAAACTTCCATCTTTATAAGCATTCAAAGAACCACTCAAATCATTTCTCATAACAAGTGGAAACATTCTATTCTTGGTCATCTCTACTCTTGCAATCAACTGTTTATTGGGTAATTTATCATAGATTGTACATACCTTGTTCTTGAAGAACACTCTGTAATTTTTCTCCATCAGTTGTCCAACACTAATAAGATTTCATTTTAGACCAGGAACGAAATAAACATCATCAACATTTCTTTTCTGATTATCCTTAGTGTAAACTGGAACTACACCTTTACCATTAACTGTAACCTTATAGTCATTTCCCAGTTTTACTTCAGACTGAATACTATTATCAATAAATGAAAATAAATCCTTATTACTAGTCATGTGGTTACTACAACCACTATCCAAAAACCAAATATCATTTTCACTTTCCTAAGTGACATTATAGGTCAAAAACACAAGATTCTGATGATCCTCAAACTCATTTGTAATATGTGCAGACTGCTTTCCAGCATCTGCCTGTTTCTTCCAACATTTGTTAGCAAAATGCCCAAACTTCTTACAATAGTAACATTGTAATTTAGTTTTATCATACCTCTGATTTTCTTGCTACCAGATTTTGTTGTTGCTCCCTCTTAAATTAGGAAGATTCTACTGGGACTTCTGCTCAGACTTTGATTTAGCTCTGTTGTCCCTTCGACCAGAAAATCGACCTCCTCTTCCACGAGTATGAAACCTTCCTCTGCCTCTGGTAACATGCATTTTGGATTTGAAAGCATGCTCCAATGATCCTTCTTCATATCTAGATATCCTAGATTCATGAGCAACAAGGGAACCGGTTAACTCATCAATTTGCATTTGACTTAAATCCTTAAATTCCTCTATGGGTACAACAACGGATTCAAACTTTTTGGGTAAACTTCTCAGCACTTTCTCAATAAATCTCTTATTCTCAATATCATCTCCATACTGTCTGAGTTGGTTCACAACACTCATTACTTGAGTCATGAAAGTATCAACACTTTCATTATCCTTCATCTTCAGATTTTCGAAATCCCTTCTCAAGTTTTGCAACTTGATTGTCTTCACCTTGGACACTCCTTGATAACAGGTTTCAAGAATGTCCCAAGCCATCTTCGAAGATGTAGCACTAGCAATCTTCATAAAAATGGATTCATTTAATCCTTGCTGGATTAATCCAAGAGCTTTGTTATCCGTTTTCTTGTTTTCCTTTAGCAAAACACGGTCAGCATTAGACAGAGCCAATTCTGCTGCAACATCGGCTGGCTCGGCATAACCATCAATAACATAAGTCCACAAATCTCGAGAATGAAAAATTGTTCTCATTCGAATATACCAAGAGTCATATGACTTATTGCTCAGAACATGAACCTGAACCTGAGAAGAATTACTACCAGACGAAACCATTTATATAAAATTTGAATGTAATTAAATAAACCTTCACGCAAGAAAATAAGAAAATAAAATTTGGCACCAATAGGAAAAATCTGCATTGAACTAAGCAATAACAGAGTAGACTGCTAGCTCTGATACCAAATGTAGAAATAGAAGGCAGATCAGAGTTCCAGTTTTGGCTCATGCAAACACTCGACGCAAACCAACAAAATAAACTCCACGCAGTAAATAAACCCAGCACAGTAAATAAACTCCGCGCACTAAGTAAACTCTGTGCAGTCCAACAAATAAACTCCGCACGCGCCCCAATAGCCTTATACGAAGTCAATAAATAAAATAGCGTATAAAATAGGGTGAAATGATTAAGGCTAAGATATCAATCGGAAGAGTTTACAAACTCAACACCTCCGAATAATTTTTTTTTATTCAATATGCATTCAAGCTTATGCACTTTTACAATCCATTTCAGGTATATATACAAACAAAAAATTCCTCTTCAATCTTATAAAAAGATTAATCAAGGCAATGATGGTGTCTGATTTCCATGAAAGGTTAAGGCGGTCACCGTTTAGAGTAATTAAATCCTCAAGTCTTGAAAGGTCAAGACGGCCACCGATCCGCCGCTATCCAGGGGGTGAAATGATTAATCTCTGACAGTTTTGAAAGGATGATATCATCATCTCCTAATGTTACATAGCATGTTGGTTATTGCTCTCCATCACTTACACAAAACATGTTACTCATTGATGTAAATTATTGTTGATTTAAGTAATACAATCACAAATTATTTACCTGTAAACTTTTTATTATTTAAAATTTAAGTTAATTTTTATAATAATAGTAATAATAATTTAAAAATAAAATAAATTATTTTTATTTTTATTTCAAAGTTTAACTTTAAATTTATAAACTATAATAAAATGTAAATTTATTTTTTTCCTTTTTAATTTAAGTTAATTTTTATAATAATAATAATTAAAAATAAATAAAATATTTTTATTTTTACTTTAAAGTTTAAATTTATAACTATAATAAAATGCAAATTTATCCTTTTACTAATTTTTGTAATTGTAATATTTTTTATTATTTTATTATTATAATAAAATGTTTTTATTATAAGTGTTTTTACAATTGAATATTTTATTTTATTTATTTATTTTTATAGATTTAGATTTCATTACATATCCCTACTGAAAATATTGTTTTTAATACTTATGATAAATAATAATAATATTATAGTTCATTACACTTTCTCTACTCATATTAAACAAAATATATTAAAGAAGTTAAAAAAATAATAAATTATAATAAATTCTATCACATTTTTTTAAATAATAAAACATTAAAGTAATATTAATAGCGTTAATAAAGATATAACTATTAACACAATGATATTAGAGAAGGATATGGGTTTACATGGCTCTTACAAGTTTACATAGATATTATGGTTTCAAAAGCAATTCTATGATATTTTTTTCCTAAGTTATTTTTCATTTTGAGGATGGTATCTATTGTCGTCCTTAAACACATTTATTAATGTGGAGAAGTCTCCAACCCATTTGGTGTGTCCTTGGACACACAAACATAATTCTAGATCCATTGTCACCCTGATCTAGATCTCTTCCGTCTAGGCTCACTCCTAGGGAAGCCAAGGGGGGTAGACCCTAAACTATGTGAAAAATTTATTAGTTCTAAAGGAGTTGATTTAGTTGTCAATTAAGGAAACCCGACCCAATGAAAAGCAAAAAATGCAAAAGTGCAGTTCCTTTAATGACAAACAAACCCTTTATTTATATTCAACAATTAGACCAGTGCCTAAAGATTAACCCAAATTGAGTTAATAAGATATACAACAAAAATACAATTATATAAGAATGAAACAATGTTATGAGATATCCACAATAAGTATTTGAAATAACTTTACACTTAAACTAATTATGCTCAAATAAATAAGAATGTTAGAAACAAGGAATGTTTTGAAACAAGTATTCACAAGAAAATTGCTTAAAAGTAAAGTGCTTGAAAAAGTAACTTGCTTGAAAAGTAAATGTTGTGAGAGAGTGTGTAGGTTGATTTTAGCAAGTTTTAAGTCTCTCTTTAATTAAGGGGAAATTTAGTGTGAAAGATGGAAGCTTAGACTATGTGACTACTCATAATTCTTATCCCTTCAACCAAAAGGAAGTGGTGGGTGCTCAAGAAGAAGAACAAACAAGGTTCTTCCCTAGCTCCACAGGTCAAATCTAGAATGCTTGGGCGCTCAAGCAAGGAGGACACATAGTGTCGTGAAGCCGTTCCCGACTTCAACCTTGTGTAGCCTCTCAAGTCACCATTTTTGGTGGTAGAAGCAATACTAATTGGTTGTCTAATTAATCTAGCCTCTCAATTATTTGCCCTTTCTTAGTTACCCAAGATCCACAAAGTGGCAAGAGAAGGGAATATGGGGCAAAGGAGGGGCACAAGTTTGATTACTTTGCAACAAATTAAAACTTAAACTAGCCTTCATGATATTGCATGGATGACAAGGCCAATCTTTTTGCAAGGTGTGGGAAAAATTAAATAAATTAAAAGACTTAAAAATAAAAGAAGAACCTCACAACTATGGCACAAGATGGAGAACAAACCTATCAGTTTTGACCAAGGTGGGTAAATAAAAATAAAACAGAAAATTAAATCTAGATCTAGCCTTCACGATATTGCATGGATGGAAAAGTTAATCTCTTTGCAAGGTGTGGGAAAAATACAAAAAATATTTACACTTTACAAAAAAGAAATTAAAGTGGAGAGAATGCAAGCTCAAGAGACTCTCTTGGACTGCTTACAATGTTTACAAAGTGAAGTAAAGAAGAGGGTTTGGCCCCAAGACCCTCATATGTCTCCTTGAATGTTTTAGGGCCAAAAATATGCAAAAATCCTCTTCTAACCTGCAAAAACCTACAAAAAAAAGAACAAGATTCTCTTGTTGGAAATTGCTAAGATAACTTGGAACAAATTATTTTATATCATCACAATGAACATACATAATTAAATAAAAATTTATGAACATAAAAAGAGAAATTAGATTGCAGATTTATATGAAAATAATGCTAGAAACTAATAAATATGTGACTGCAAATAAAAATAGAAAATATAGAAGTTTTAGATGGATGAAAGAGATGGATTTCCAGATCTAAAATCCACTCCTCCAAGCCATTAATAACATGCAGATTTCTGTAAACCCTTGCTACAAAATACAAAGAAGGTGGGTGTGATCTAATAACTTGCAAAATACTTTCCAAATCAATTAGAAACAACTCACAAAGACTAATAGTAAGACTACTACTAATCCATCTCAAGCAAAATACTTTGCTTGGATCTCCAAGTAAAAATGCAAGCAAATAAATACAAAAGAAATAAATTGCAACAATATTACCTCAAAAATAACAAACAATGGCTCCAAAAATACTCTAAGAGACACAAGAAATCATCCAAAGCTTCTATTTTATTAAATAAGAGAATATTTTCCCAACGACACTA
The DNA here is from genome assembly GCA_009831015.1 of Picea engelmannii. NCBI lineage: Eukaryota > Viridiplantae > Streptophyta > Pinopsida > Pinales > Pinaceae > Picea > Picea engelmannii. Next base: position 171,662 of record ML792568.1, read on the forward strand.
AGAATCATGAGAGAAAATGGGAGAGAATGAGAGAGAGAGAGAGGGGGGAGAGAGATGGGAGAGATTTTGACATAATAGAGTTGGTGTGAGAATAGATGTGAAAGTGAGGAGGGGAAGACTTTATTTTATATGAGGGAAAGAGGATATACCCCTCTTGGATGAATTAAAAGTGTCACACATTCAAGAGAGAGAGAACAAGTCAAGGGGGGTGCATTTTTAGGGTTTTGGTAGTGAGTTAGGGTTTGAGGGGTGAGATGTGAAGGGGGAAAACCCCTTTTGAATTGTCATGGGGGGTTATTATAAGTGAATTTTTACTTTTCAAACTTATTAAATACATTATAAATCATTTCCCCACTTTTTCTCATGACTTTAGACATTTTTACAATTTTTGGCTTTTTTTACCTTAGCCAATCATTCGCTGATTTTTTACTAACTTGGACTCCTCATGGATAATGACCTAGAAAAACTTGTCCAATTGAGATGAAACTTGGACCAAGGCTGTAGGGAGTCATGTTCCATTTGATTTGAGTACTTACACCCCTATACAAAATCCCCAAGGACCAATTATTTACATTTTACATAAACAATAATTAAAATTTCCAATAAATGAAAAATTTTAATAATTAAAAAAAAAACTATCAAAACTTAATGGAATTATGAAATACTCTAGAAGATGTCTGGCATGCTATTTTACAACATTCCTAAATTTTATTCACCGCTTGGGATCGATCATTAGAATGCCTTTCACCACTTTGGAGGATTTTGTGAGTGAAAAACTCAAGGATAATTAAAATTGTCTGATAGGAAAGATTAATTACTTGAGGAAAAAAAACACACGATGAAAGGACTTCCCTAATGATAAAGTTCTAGGAAAATAACTAAAAATTGACTCATGTTGACCTATTACACTATTATCCTACGCAGGGGAGCGAACATTCTGAATACATAGAAAGACGTGCTGGGGGAAAAGTTTTCCCCGTTGAGCCATAACTCTTCAAAACATGTACCAAAAGGTACATATATTCATGGTACATGAATTTGACCCCTAGTTGAAATAGGTGGTCAACAGTATCCAAGGTAAACCTTATAGTATGGAGGATAACAATCATTATGGGAATCAAACCTCTGTAGGGAGGCATGGCTCCAAGAAAGCCATTGATGCAACCACATGTTTGAACACTACCTGAAGTATCCCCATGGCTCCAAGAAAGATTTCAGGAGAATTTAAACTTTCCCCACTCGTGAAAATCTCATCGCTCCTCACCAATAAATCCAACCCTTTTAGACTATAACTTGTTTTGTAGGTTAAAATAAAATAAAAAGATAATATCAATAGTGAAAAAATGGATGTAATGGGTTTCCCTCTCGGCATCTTATGTTTTCCCAATGCCTTTTTATTCACTCCCGTTCGTCGACAACCATAGATTTGATCTGGTGGATCCAAAAATTGTAATTAATTCAAAAGAGCCAACAGTGATTATCTACAACAAACAACACTTTTCCATGCAACAACTTTCCTCGCTGTAATTTGACTTTCCAAAATTGAATTCAACCTTTAAATCCCCTTTTCAAACCTCTCCACTGTGTTCATTTACCTATCCCCATTGTTAGCTACAATCCTTAGAGAAAACTGTTAGGTTTGCGATATCCTGGCTTCTTTACTTTTGTGCTCTTCATGATTTAGGAATTTGGATTAATATGGTGTCTTTTGACTAATGTCATTGATTTTTTACCGTTACTTGTAGGAGGAACAAATTATAGAATAAAAAAATGCTTTTCATTCATGGTATTTCAGTATGAATTTTGATAGTGAGGACTAGACAATGATCGTCTCTCTTGTTAATGTTTATGCCATTATTATAGTTCTTTTCATTTCATAAGATAAGAGCATAATAAGAACAAGATCACTGAGAAATACACATCCACAAGAGACACAAAATTTATCCTGGGAAACCCTCTAGGGGAAGAAAACCCAGCAAAACTTCCTTATCATAAATAGCTTATACAAT
>ML792568.1:179445-203528 GCA_009831015.1 Picea engelmannii
GGGCCGACCTCTCACTCTGGGTGGGTAAACCCACCTTTAATTAATTCTGGCCCTTTCATTATAACTGCTGGGGCCGACTTCTTATTCTGCACTTTGTAATTGTCCGATGACCAATCCGCAAAAGGGGATTTGGTCCTTATAAAATTACCGATTTGATTAATCCTCAATGGGGATTAATCTAATAACAATAATAATAATAATGACATGATTAATCCTCAATGGGGATTTAATCCAATAATAATAATAACATGATTAATCCACAATGGGGATTTAATCCAATAACAAAATAATAAGAATGCTCTTCGCAGTTACATTATTTCAACATCTCTCCCTTTGTTCAATATGAATCCCCACAAGCATTGACCCAGTATGTTCAAACTAAATCCCTCAATGTCACAGAATCAATGGCATGAAATGCCAAATTATTCAACCATTTTTGGCCAGAGACGATCTTAATGCCCTTTTCCTCTTTGATATGATAGCATCTGGTACTAATGTCATTGGAAATGAGATTTTTTTCGACATTAATATGATAAATATTACTCTGTCTACCTTGATTAAATGCTTAGATGCATACCATTTCAACCATAGATAAATGCATACAATGCTTTCTTTCCTATTTTCAGATCTGCAGTTGTAATGTAGTTTGAACAATATTTAGATTCATAATATGCATACAATTTTTGTTTTCCACATAATCTAGATGTATATGAATCTAATTTGTATAATGAAATTTTCATGTAATTGAATCCACAATTCATTTAATAAAAATATGGATTAGATGGGAAATATGTTTGACTTTGATCTTCGTGCATAGGGAATCTTGGGCTGAGATGAAACTCTAGGCTTGCATGTTTATAGGCATGATTTTCTTTGGACGTTGAAGTGGGCTTCTTGATAGAATTTTTCTTATGGTACTCACAATGGTAATTTCAGGGTTATTCCATGATCAACGTTGTTTTGGTAAGATGCATGTAGATGTACAATTATTTCAAATGTAATTACAATATGTAGGACATAGTCTTAAATGATGTAATATTGTGTAGCTACATCATGAGAAAATGAGGAGTAGAGCCCACCTGAACCAAAGCCAAGATGCATTTCAAAACCAAAAGAGATCCAAGTTTTGGAAGCCATATTCAATTCTAGGATGGTGAACCCTCTAAAATATGAAATTAAAAAAAAAAAAAAAAAAATAGCTACTAGAGTTCTAATAAGTTGGGGATATCAATGTCTTATATTGGTTTCAAACATAAAGTCCAGAACCAAGTAAAATCAATTCCATATTCAATCTTCAAAGAGATCTAAATGATCTATAAACCGTCGTGGATGTTACACTGGAACAATTCATCACAACATATCTTATAATATTCCAACATCTTGGGCTATGCAAACTAATTTTCCTTAGATTCCAGATTAATTAATTACTAGTTTTTCTTGAATTTATGAAATAACTGAAATGAAAAAATGAAAGGAAAGAGAAAAACAACACACCATCTACACATAAATGAACACATGATATATCTTGGGAAACCCAATACGGGAGAAAACCCGGCTAGAAGGTGAGGCCTATGCTCTACTCTTTTTTCTTTAGTTATGGAAATGCAAATACAAAGACAGAGGCACTCACTGTGGAGTTTCCTTTGACATTGTGGCATGTATGGCTACTACATAATATTTTCCTCCTCTGCCATGCTCTCAAAATACCACTTCTAGATGTTATGCTCAACTACAAAACAAATACAATGCTAAAGAATGGAACCACTTTCTCCTCCAAGCACCTCGATATTTAACATAGTCTAATAGTCATCTAGGGTTAGGGTTTTGACTTCTTCAACCCTAAATTAGTGATTAGGTTTGGACCTTCTAGACTCTTCTTGAAATTCCACATGTTTCTATTTCCATATGTGTGAGTAATGGGGGCTTACGTGGCCTCCACTCATACCATGGTGGTCAACAAGGTAGGTCAACTTGTGGGAGCCATAAATTTTGCATATGAGATCTGATTGAGGTGATTTTTTCATTGTTATAAAGGCCATGGTGTGTACATCAATGTCAAGTGTGCATACACAACTTTTGGGAAAAATAGCCCCCAAAAATGTTGTTTAATGTCTCAAAATTTCTCCAGAAGGTTTCAAACACCAATTTTCTAAACTGGGACTTGGCACTAAAATAGTCTTGCAAGTCGATTCCTCTAATTTTTTCCACCCAAAAAGTACCAAGATAGATGAAAAATTATTTGATAATCCAATTTGGATCATACCTACCCATTTAGGAAGGATTTTGGTCCCCAAATGCTTTATTGAATGAGGTGAGTAAAATTTTCCTCTACCTTCTCTCTAGAGTACCATTTTTCCTTGCCTCAAACTTGTAATTTCAACCCAATCTACCAAATGTCATGTTTTCCCTGTCTTACTGTAGTGTCCCCAACCACCTAGCTTGGGCCACACCATGCAAAAAAATGACTTCTGTCACAATTGAGTTTTCAAATTTCTTAAAATTTCTGTCTCTTACAGCTTTGTAATGTACCCAATGTAATGAGTCTCATTACCTCTATTCTTAGCTCTGATATTGTTTAAATAACACAACATGCCCTATATATGAATAAAATATAAGAAATGTAAGCAATATACCAATTCATGCATAAACATATACATTTAAACATACAAAATTGTCATAAATGTATATACATTACTCAACATAATAATACACATAGTAGATAACATGTAAACACATAAAAAAAACACTTATTTTTTAATGGTAAATTACCAACTACATGCAGACCTCAAACATTCCTCTCAGCCATAGACTCTGTTGGTCATAAACTCTTAGCAGTAGGTCACCCCAAAGATGAGGCTAGAAACTCCACTAGAGAAGATTTCCTAAGTCAGAATAAGGTCTATCCAACACGATAAATCTCAGGTTAAAGTGCCAACTACTTCAACTAGCCTACAACCTCTCATTTCCCGTAGCCTATCCCGCCCTAGGAAGTATTCCCCTTCTTTTCTCAAGAGTCCTTTGGCTACTCCACTTCCCTTCCAGGATTCAACAATAGGCCAAACAGAACATCTTAGAGCTCTATAGATATTTCCCAACACACAGGGAAAAATAACTCCCAACAGTTCTCTCACCCAGAGGATGCGACCTCAAAACCAACGACCATACTCCAACAGTTTCTGAACCTGCAACCTTGAGTACAAGGTTGTTTTTGAAGGGGGAGGGCATATTGGGATCTGATCCTAACCCCTCTCCATGGGTAATTAGTTAGTAGGATATGTTTTCTATCTAATAAATTCCGACATTAGTTAATAAGGCCTAATAAATAAAGGAGAATAAGTCAATGTAATAAGACCTAATAGAAGCTTCTGCTTCTAGAAAGATATTCCTCTAGAAGTTTTCTTAGAAGGTATAATTAGTATAAATAAGAGTAGGATGCATTGGATATTTTGTCTTGGATATTATTATAATAGAGCTCTTCTCTGCTGGAGGTGTCCCCCTTGAAAATGAAAGTGAACATTCCGATCATTAATAAAGGTGCTCTTTCTGGAGTTATTTTGATATTATTCTAATAGTCTTCTGGATATATCATTGTTATTCTGCCATTGCTTGCTAAATATTTATGTTTTGCATACTATATTATATCTGTAATATTGTAGACATTTCATGTTGACAAGGACCGCCAACGCGAACATAGGATAACAGGTGTTTCGCCAACGTGTATTGGGGGTGATAGGTGTCCCCCAAGGAATGGACCAAGGCCAAGGGTTGTATGAAAAAAGGGGGCTAATAGACCTTATGAATTTTCCCCAATATTTACTGTTAGATCTCCGATATGAAATCCTGACCATTGATCTGTCTGGATCAGGGACCTCCGAGAAGAATATTTGACCGTTGATGCGTCGAGACAGGAGAAACTCCAAGAGGAAACTTGGGATGTCCATCGTGAAACACTATTTAGAGTTGAAATTGACTGAAGACACTCCAACGAGGAAGCTCCAAGATGCAACCTAGACCGTCGATCTGCCAAGGTCTGAGGGATCCTGCAGATGATCTGGACCGTTAATATTTATTTGAAGATTGAAGCAGATGAAGTGGATGGTGCCAAATGTCACAATGCAGGTGATGCCACGTGTTGAGCACAAAATGTGCCACATGGCATAATGATCTAGCACCTGTAGGTGAGCTTCTGTGGGAAGTGTGAATGTCACATGTCAGGTGGAAATGGTGACACATGTCATGCAAAGATGACGTCATGTGTCAAGAGGATTTGGAACCTATAGGTGAAAATATGAGAAGATCTAGTCCATTCATCAAAGTTCAAAGATTGGCAAGGTCGTGTATCGTCCAAGAAGGACGACGACAACAAATGTATCGACGACGGGCCGAGAATCGTTGATTTGTTGTTGACAAGAATTGATCTCAACCATTGATTTTTCTGTAACTAGATGATAGAGGAGAGAAGAGATGATGTCATAGTGACGTGAGGGTGCTAGACTGGAAACTAACGTGTCCAAGTAGTGACAAGTGTCACCAAGGGATTAGCCATCGAAACGAAGGTGGGCCCCAATGGACGAGGAGGCCCTTTATGTCCTCTCTTTAAACTGTGCCTATTAGATCTGTCAAGGTTCATCCTTGAAAATATAGACCATAGTTCTCTGATGTATCATCATCGAAGGTAGAATATGGGTGAACCTGGAGGAGGCCCAAACGACGATGACACAATCATCGACGATGCAACAAGATCCATCGATTTGCCAATGGGTGAGAGGAATATCTGTCGTCGATCATCCATGAGACTTTTGCAAAGAGGAGTGAGAATGATGATGCCATAAATGGCATGGCATGCCATCAAGGCAGCTAGAGTATCCTTAGGATGATGGGTGTCAGCCATTAATTTGTTGACGTGGGTTCGGAGAGGACTAACGAGGGTAACCATTGATATCGTCGAAGATTTGACAAGGAGATATGGACTGTTAAATCCAAATATAACATTGGCGTAAGTGTGGGAGGTTGGCATGGTCATGTTCGACCAATAAATGCCAACGACGACGAATTAATCACCGACAACTAAGGGAGTCGGGGCTAACAATAATCGTTGATTGGTGAAGGGACAAGGTGAAACCTCCATTATTGATCTTGGGGGTCACATCTATGAGCCGTGGAGACCAATGGGATCTGGGTGTCAATCTCCATGCCAAAGGATATCTGTGACGTGATTTGAGCCATTGATATCGAGAGTTGAGAGCCATAGGATTTGGGGGAGGTACTCTTTGGTACATCGTCATCGGAGTTTTGGGATAGTGAGAGCGATTCATTGGATAAAAGAAAGGTAGGCCAAGCTGGGATCGGGTTGTAAATCTAACGTGTCACCACCACATCGGATGGCACGAGTAATAAGAATCCACGTGGACACCACATGGTAATGAGCTGGTTTTTTATCAATGAAGGCCCAAAAAACTCCGAGAAGCCATAACTTTCGATCCAGAGCTCAGTTTTGGGAAAAACTACAGTCATTGGAAAGCTCTTGACGAGTAGAAGATGATGGTGCTATCGAAAGGAAATTCTGAGATGGATTAAGGAAATGAAATTTTAATACTCCATTTCCTTAAAAGCTAACTAGGGGGTTGGGTGTGTTACAAATTTTTAGGATGGAAAAACTTTTTCTATCACCTCCATTAACAAATGTTTTCATATTTATCCTTCAAGACAACCAGTTGAATTGTGGAACAAATGTTTTCATATTTATCCTTCAAGACAACCAGTTGAATTGTGGGTGGTTCGGTGACCACTAGCAAGATTTTTAGGTTTTGCAAGGTCTTGGAAGGACGTCATTGTATCTAATGTAAATTTCACACTTGCGTTTTTTTTTAAATATTTAGGTTTTAAAATTATGGTTAGTTGATAGAGTTGAGTTTTTATATTCTCCATCCACCTTAAATCCTCAAAAATGTATTGAATTTTTTATGGGCTCAGGCCATACATAAACAAACTATTGATGGCTGTTAAAACTAGATGCTATGAGCAGTTTAAAAAAAAAAAATGAATCTTCCTTGTAAAAATAAAGAACAAATTATTTATTGGTATTAAAACCAGATGATATGACTAGGAAAAAAATGGAACTCTTGTATAAAAACAAGGGTGGTAAAGGTTGCAGGGAAACCCCTTATATAAACAAACCATTTATTCTGTGAAAACCAGGTGCTATGACCAATAAAAGAAATGGAACTTTTGCATTAAAAGGAGAGAGGTAATAGGTTAAACCCTTTATGTAATTTAAGGTACAGTGTAACAAAATTCAATTCAGTAGAGGAAAATGAAAAAAAAATTCTACAAGACTTGTTATTGGTCGAGTTAAAAAGAACTTAGACTTCTTTATTCATTATCCCATTGAATAACCTAGATGGCCAGCAGAGGCATTTTTGGTTACGGTGCAAAGAAGCAAGAATAACATAGACTTCTTTATTCATTATTTCATTTAATTTCCTTCATGGCCAGCTCTTTTGAAAGGTTACCTGGCTAAGTAATAATGATTTCTAGTGGAAGAATTGGAATAAGCTGGACTCTTTTGGTGGAGGTGACCAGCACCAAGCTTTTTAAAAGATTGCAGATTCCGAATATTGAAAAAATTGAGAATAAAAATATAGATCCCACCTATCTCCTTAATTAACCAGTGAATTAACTTCAATTATACCCAAAATTTCATGTACACGAACAAACAAATAGTAAATTGGATATGATAAGCCAGTTATTACCTTAAGCTTATCCAGAGCTTCTGCTGCTTCTGGCCGGCTGTTGTCGGCCACGCTGAAGGTCCCCACAAAATTTTCATCGGTTCCAAAGTATCCGATTGTTGCTCCTCGGATATCCCAAGTGTCTGGTACATCTGCAATATTCCATCTCTTACAATGTTAATTCTTGCAAACAGAGTTGAGTTACAGTAAACAATACTAGTGAGTGGCCTGATGTAAAATTTGATGCAAACCTACATTCGGTCCAACCAAGCCGATTTGATAAACGAACATTGCCAATGTAAACTTTGTGGTTGTCCACCACTCCGCATATGCCTTCTCCTTCCAGTATGTCGAAATCCTCCACCTCTGCTGATGGCTCTAGGCCCTTTTGTCGACAGTATGATACAATTGCAAGTGACATGGGATGACTCGATCTACTTTCAAGGCTTGCTATCCTGCAATATTCATTCAATACTTGAAAGCTGACTAAGGTTTCAGGTCGAAAATTTATTACACTACCAATTGCAGAGACTGGATATTTTATTGTTAGACTTCTCAAGGGTTACACGAAGCAATAGATGAAATGTAATGACCTATCTTTTTCCTAGGATGCAGGAGCGTTTCATGTTCAGAATGAGATGATGCAGCTGGTTCTCACTAAGGTTCCAGGTTGAAAAATTATTATAGTACCAATAGCAGAGAATAGATATTTTATTGTTAGACTTCTCAAGGGTTACAAGAAGCAATAGTTGAAATGTAACGACCTTTTTTTTCCTAGTATGGAGGAGCGTTTCATTTCAGAATGAGATGATGCAGCTGGCTCTCACACAAGGTGTATGTAATTTAAAGAGGGTTTAAAAGGGTACACATAGTCTGAGCAGGGCTGACATGGCATCTACATAATCTAAGAAAGGCTGACATGGCATCTATATGTTTGTCATCTATATGTAATTTAAAGAGGGTTTAAAAGGGTACATGTAATTTAAAGAGGGTTTAAAAGGGTACATATGGTCTGAGCAGGGATGACATGGCATCTACATAATCTAAGTAAGGCTGACATGGCATCTACACTGACCCACAATATTGGAACCAATGACCTGTGAGAACTAAACCACCACGAACTGCAGGCATTGATATGTAATGACTTACCAAGATATCCATTTCTGCTCATCCATGGTCTCAGACTCAACAAACTTTACATCTAACACCGTGAATATTCCTTCTGTGAGTGTTCCAGTTTTATCAAACGCTATTACCTTAAGCTTCCCCAAGGTTTCCAGATACTTCCCACCTTTGATAAGGAGGCCTATTTTAGCAGCATGGGCTAACCCACATGCCATGGCCACTGGAGTTGAGATAACCAACGCACATGGGCAAGCAGTCACCAGAACAACTAAGGCTTTGTAAACCCACTTGCGAAAGTTAAGAGAGCGATCAATCAAAGGCGCCATTGTCATTGCTATAGCTGCCAATACAATAACTGCAGGCAGGCACGTGATATATAAACTACAATCAGATGTTTTCTAACTCCAGATCGATGAAAAGATTTTCAAAAACATTACTGCCTACATACCTGGAGTGTAATACTTTACAAATTTTTGAACGAATTCTTCAGTGGGTGAGCGTTGTCTCTGTGCTTCCTCCACAAGCCTGGCCACCCTTGCCATTGTAGATTCTTCTGCCAAAGCCACTGTCTTCACGCTTAAATAACCTGCAAGTTTTACCATGGAAGCTTTTTAAACCTTCTACTACACAAAAAAAAATACTGAAACCTTTTGACAATTTTTCAATTTTTTTTTAAGATGATGTGCATCTTTTTGACATGTTTCCAGTGTTTTAAAAAAAATTGACAAACACTATATGAAACCTTTGGAATTTTTTTATTTTTTATTTATAGATAATGTGCATTTTTTTACATGTTTATAGTGTTTTAAAAACAAATTTACAAACAATATATGCAATTTTCACAGTTTTTGACATGTTACATGGAGATAATAGAAAATACATTTCTGGTAATTTAGCTTATTAATATTGGGATTCATTTTTCAAATTTGTTTAGTTAAATTCTTTTTAATAATTCAAATAATTTAAAAATTGTTTTTATAATATAAATATTTTTCCATTAATTAATTGAGTGTATCATCCCTAAGCTAGGGTTTTATGACCCACTCATTTTACCAATATGGATCTTTTCTGGAATTTACTTCTCAGTATAAACTACCCATCAACAACTATACAAGATTATTTATAGCGAGTTTTTGTTCATGTACAACAATGCCAAAGTAAACATCAACAACTCAACAATTATCAATTTGTTCATGTACAAATGCAAACACCTCTTTCTTTCTTTGGCTATCACAATAACTATATTGATTCTATAGCTAATCACTGCATATGTGAGGTGAAATATAGTGCCCAAATAAACACAACAATGGTGATAACTAGATGGTCAAATGCCCAGCCTAAGAATGCACCTCTTATATGTGTGTGGATTGATATGCTAACCTCTTGAATGCTTGTGATCGGGATTTTATGAGCAAAACAAAATGAACAAAAACAACCTCGGAAATCAAGGACCCGAAAACTAGGAAAAAACTGTCGAACTGGAAAATTACCAAAATGAGCCAGTTGGAATAGGTGGGAGGCCAATGACATCCATTTGGATAAATCCTCCCCCCTTATGAAGCAATGGTCTCCATTGCATTGAGTGCCCCCATTAGATGAGGAAATTTCTGTTGAATTTGACCTCGGGTGAGCCACTTTCCTTGGTGCAGGAGTTGCCCTACTTTGACAACTCGATAAATCTAGATCCTTTGTTGGCAAGTGCCCTTGACCCGTTTGTCCACAATCTGATCACTGGATGCCTATTGTATGCAGTCGGGGTTGAACTCTATTGGTGTCAGTTGTTCTGCTATCTCTGAGGTGTCCAATAATGGTGGGAAATAAGGTCGAAGGAGATCCACGTTGAACACTGGGTGCAGGTCAAGGAAAGTAGGAATGTTGAGCTCAAAAGCATTATCAACCATAGCCTTGGTGATGGTGTATGAACCATAATAGAGTGGGAGAAGCTTTCGATAGGGTCTGGTAAGGCTTCTTTCTGCAAATGCAGCCAAACTTTGTTGCCCACCCGAAACCTATGTGGCACCCGGTGTTGATCATGGCATTGCTTGTACTTGTCATTGGACTTATGTAGGATATCCTGAACTTGTTGGAAGATGTGTTGGATCTACTCAATGAACCGGGTGGCTTTGTCAGCTTCAGTTGGAGCAGGAGACGAGTCAGTCGAGGTGACCGCAAGGGGTAGTGCAACATCTATGGGACCCAATGGTTGGAATCCCAACCCCACTTGAAAGGAGTTGTGGCCAGTTGAACTATGTAGGGCTCGGTTGTAGCTATGATGTACATAGGGAAGACTCTCATCCCATGTGCGAGGGCTCTTGGAATTATACATGCGTAGGATATGCACAATCATTTGATTTACGAACTCGGTTTGGCCATCTGTCTGGGGGTGGAAGGTCATGGATTTGTTGAGCTTGGTATCTAGCAGTGACCAGAGACTTGACCAAAATGTACTGAGAAATCCACTGTCTCGATCTAAGACAATGGTTTGTGGGATTCCAAAATGTACCCATATTCGTTTAAAGAAGAGTTTGGCAGTGGCTTTCGCTGTGATGCTCTTCTTGTAGGTGGCCATAATCATCATCTTAGAAAAGTGATCAACAACCACAAAACACAAGCATTTCCCCGCTTGGTGGATGGGAGGCCCGACATGTAGTCCATGGAGATGGATTTCCATGGCCTGTCAAGAGTAGGCAGAGGGGTGTACATACCATGTTTCTTAGTTGTTGGTTTGGCAATAGAACAAACAGTGTAGGATCTAATGTACTTGTTGACCTTCTATCGAAGTTTCGACCAGTAGAAATGTTTCTGGAACATTTCCACTGTCTTTTCGACACCGAAGTGTCATGTCACCTGACTGTAGTGGGATTCCTAGATCAGATTCACTCACTCGCTTGATGGAATGCAGATATGGCTCAGATGAAACAACAAATCATACTGAAGATGGAAATTAGTGACAATTTCATTTGCGCCCAACATTTGGTAGGTGGTGGCGAAGTCTGAGTCGGTCTCATATAGTTGGGGCCATATAGAGGTCTCATGGCCACAAGAGTCTAGCACCGTGGTGAGTGCCTCGATTGACGGTCTGCTGAGGAAATAAGCGACACAGTTGGTGCTTCCTGTTTTATACTTGATGTTGATGTGAAATTGTTGCAAGTATGTGGACCACTTCTGATGGTGGTCATTTTGCAATTTTCCTTGTGTCTGCATGAACTGTTGTGGCTTATGATCAGTGTGGATGACTGTCTCCTTCCCAAGAATGTAATGTCTCCATTGGCGACAGGCTTTCACAATGGAGTACATTTCTTTGTCATAATTAGGGTACTTATAGACAACATTTGATAGTGTCTCACTATGATAGGCCACGGGGTGGCCATGTTGAGTGAGAACGACATCCACAACATAGTATAAAGCATCTTTCTCGATATCAAAGGGTTGTTGCAGGTCCAATAGTGAAAGTATTGGGGCTGAGCACAAGCACTGCTTCAAATCATCAAATGCTTTTTGTTGGGACCAACCCTACACAAATTTCTCCTTACCACCACCCTTGGTCACTTGGCTGAGGGCCCGTGCAATATGGGAGAGTCCCAACACGAACCTGCGGTAGAAATTGGTAAGGCCCAAGAAGCTCTGAAACTCAGTGAATGTGGTTGGGGCAGTCACTGATGACTTGGATCTTTGTTGGATCTACATGTACACTATGTTGATCAATGATGTAGCCCAGGTAATGGACCCTGTCCATGCCGAAGGAGCATTTTTCCAAGTTGGTGTATAGCTTGTGCTGCCACAGGGTATGCATAACCTACTGAATATGATGCAAGTGTTCTGACCAAGTCTTGTTGTAAATAAGAATGTCATCCAGATACACCACTACAAAATTATTGGTGAATGGTCATAGAATATCATTCATCATCCTCATGAAAGTGGCTGGAGAATTTGTCGAGCCAAAGGGCATGACCAACCATTCGAAAAGACCTTCCTTTGACTTGAAGGTGGTCTTCCATACATCTGTCTATTCTATCGGGACCTGGTGGTAGCCAGACTTCAGATCAATATTACTAAAGTATTTTTTCCCTGTGAGTTGATCAAGGAGGTTGTCAATTCGGGGAATCGGGTACCGATTTTTTACTGTGATCTTATTCAGGGCTCGATAAACAATGCAGAGTCACCAGGTTCCATCTTTCTTCTGTACCAGCATGATTAGGCTCTTGCAGGTGATGAGTTGGGACAGATGTGCCCCTTGTGGAGGGGTTCTTGGATCTGTTGCTTGATCTCCTCATTCTCTAACAGAGAGGGACAGTAGATTGGCCCATTGGGCAGCGGTGCACCGGGGGTCAGATCGATGGGGTGATTGACTTGACACTGCAGAGGTACCTAGGTAGGTTAGGAGAAGATATCTGAGTATGCTTCCATGACCTTACCCACTTTCTTCTGTTGTGTGGAGAGGTCAGCTGCGGAGACCCTGGATGTGGCTGTGATCTTTCCCTCATTCTGAGAGAGAATAAAAAAGAAGACAAACTTCCCCGTCTGAGAGATGAACTTCCTGCATTGCTTGAAAAAGATCAAGGAAATAACATTAGGTGGGACTGCCTCTGGTATCCTGTACAATTTCTTGTTCAAAGTAATAATAACATTGCGAGTCCTAGACTCATATACAACATGGTGTTTCCATAAATATGGTTGGCCAAAAAGAACATTAAAAACTTCAAGAGGGGAAACATCACACAATACCTCATCTTTGAAGGGCTTGATGTCGTATGATAGAAGACATTGTTGACTAACGTGGATGTCGCTTCCTTGGCAGAACCATCCGATGGTGTAGGGTTGCGGGTGCGACGTTGTCGGCAGGGAGAGTCACTTGATAACCATTGCTGAGATGAGATTCTTCTGGCTACCGTTATCAACGATGAAGTGCACCGGGGTACTCTTCACCCACATCTATGAATGAAAAAGGTGCTCTCCTTCCTCTGGCTCATCTGGTTCACTGGGATGGATCTTGGTGGTAGAAACGTTAGCAATGGTTTCTACATCAATGATCCATCTCCCCATTTTTGTTTTTGACTCGGAGTCACAACCCGCATCTGATTCATAGGCTTTCACCTCAGCCACTAGCTATGGAAGTCGCACCACTTCTCGATATCTTTCTTTGTCTTTCCAGTTTCCTTCTTTGCTTGCGGCTTGGATTGGTTGTCCTAAGGAAGTCTATATTTTCTCTATCCTTTGTTCTGCGGGTTGGGGCCTCCCTTTCCTGGCTTTTGCTGTGAGGGTTTCCCAGGCCCAAATTTCTGCATCTTTTGTTTGATCTTCTGCTCGATTTTGATGGCATATCGATAGGCCACACCCAAGGATGAGATGCCCAGAAACTCCATTTCGGTCTGGATGTATCTATGCAGACCGTTGCGATACTTGAGCACCAAATGTCGCTCATAATATTTGATACCTAGCTTGGTGCGCAAGGTATGGAATATATTTGTGAACTCGAGCACTGCTTGGTCTCTTTCCTGCCACAGTGTGGTCCATTTTGTATACAGGTCATCATAACTTTCAACATGGTAGTATTGTTCCTTAATAGCATCCCTGAAGGACTCACAGGTGTTTGCGACTGTAAATAATGAGGGTTCCTCTGTTTCCTTCTGATCATAGAAAGTTTCCTACCAATCTTTGACATGTGGAACGACTTTGAGGATAAAAAAAGTAATATTTTCTCTATTCGAGAAGTTATGGACAGAGAAATACCCTTCTAGCATATTCAACTATTTGTCTACAACATCTACATCTATCTAACCTTCAAATATAGGAATATTGAAGTTGATTTGTACCTTGAAGGGGGCGACGCCTCCGTTTGAGAAAGATATGTTGCCTGTTGGTAGTCACCAAAGGATTTGCGCAAAACTATCCATCATCTCATTCCTCTATTGCATGAGGGCTTCCTCCGACAACATTTTGAAGGGATCTCTTGTCCCATCGTCTTTATTTTCTCCCACCATGATAGGTCGCTTGGGCGTGCGAGAGATTTTTTCCTCAAGAGAAACAAGCTCGAGACCCAATTCTTTGCATGTTGATCTCGTTGGGGACATGCATTAAGACCGACAAGGAGCAGACCCCATTGATACCACTGATCCAGATTTTATGAGCAGAACGAAATGAATACATATTATTATCAAAAGATGCTTAACACAGAATAACAAATATACAATAAAACTGGTTTCCATTCAATAAGGAAATATGTTGAAACTGTATAATGCAGTGGAAAACAAGCTTGCTAGAATGGTGGCGGCTTATCTCTGAGAAGAGATGTGACGACTGCGCTCATTCACAAGAAGATGATTACAATGAATCTCTCAAGGCCTTTTTACAATAAATAGAAATGTCAAAAACCCTAGACATCCAAAAACATAACCCTAGGAGATGAAGCTCCAAAAGTCATATGGCTCCTGTTTGGGTAAGTTAGTACATCAAATTCTCAGGGTCGTAACTTTTGTATACAATCTTCGTTTTAGGTGCATGATAGCCTGTTGGAAAGTTCTATCTGAGGACTACACATGTTAGATGTGGCAAACCCTATTCGTTTTAACTGTGACAAGCCCTAAAAATGTTGTTTAGGTTCTTAAAACGGCCCTGAAAGTCAAGGACCCAAAAACTAGGAAAAAATTGTCAAACTAGAAAATTGCCAAAATAAGCCAGTTGAAATAGGTGGGAGGCCATCAACATCCATCTGAATCAACTTGTAGATGGATATGCTAACCATATAATTAGGTGGATAGTATGTGCAATGTTAAACATGTATTGGAATGTTCACTCCCTAAATCCAAACTCTTATTTAAATTAATACACCAATCAACAAACTATATTTTAAAGAGTAAAATGACTTTACCAACATATAACTCTAGTACACTTAAGTTACATTAATCAAGAAAATGAGCATCCATGCAAGTCTCATGCAATTATTTCACAACATTTTGATTGGTAAATGTTATAACCAATTACCTTGCTTTCACTTAGAAAATAGCCATTCACTAGCTCTCGGAAAAGTCTAATTCCCAACAACAGCCATATATGTATAATCTAACACATGTAATAGAATGTACGGGAGGTTCCAATGATTTTAATGAGAGATGAGACAATATAACATATTGTAATGAGAGATATCAATAAAGTTCTCAATGATTTAATAAATGGTGAATGGAAGGTGAGAGCAAGAATCACATAACATTATAGTTAGTATCGAAATTCAAATGCATTTTGAGTGGTTACTTCATTTTTATTTTAAGATTTTTTTTTGGTTATAATGTAATTTATAGTTTTTTTTTTTCATAATTTTCTCTTTTGTCAAAAGACAATAGAAAGGTCAAGTTACATTGCATTCACTTATTTGGATTTTTTTAAAGGTGACATGTTTATTTTTTTCTTAATTCAATTATTGTTTATGAACTTAATTTTAAACTTTAAAGAATTTGATTTACATTGAGTATCATTTTCAAAACAAGGAAAAATATCCAATAAATTTAGGGGTTGTCTAATTGTTTTAAGTTTTAGTTTTTTTGGCTGACACATAAATCTGTATAAATTTTTTTTTTTATTGTTTAAGGTGAAAAATCCATAAAACAATCTAAATATATAGAAATAAAAATAAGTGAATCTAACAATTTCTCATCAAATTTCGAACAAATATCCAAAAAAAAATAATCCAGATAAAAGACAAAATTGGAAAACTCTTTCCCTAACAGTGAAATACTTTCGAGGTCGATTCTTACAAACATACTCTTGAATCCAGACTAAGTTCCTGAGAATGTAGAATTCTAATAATTTTCAAAAGTTGTGATTAATTGGAATCTGTCATGCGGAAAAGTAACGCTATAGAAATCATTGTAATTTTCGAAAATTCAGATTTCAGATAATTATATTCAGATTAATTGAAATTGAAATCTGTCATGGAGAAACGTAAGGCTATAAGAGTCATGTCATTGTAAGGTTACCTGTCAGATTCATGGTACCGGCCCATACGTTGGCTCCCACTTCTTTCTCAACCGGTAAGGATTCTCCTGTCAAGCTACTTTCATCCACTGAACTGCTTCCAGAAACGACAGTACCATCTAGAGGTATCACCTCGCCTGCTTTGACAGACAGCACCGTGTTGATGGCCACATCCTTCACAGATATTTTCTCCCCAGTTTCTTCAATAACGGCTGTTTGCGAAGCTATATTTATAACAGAAGAAATCTCTGCCCGAGCCTGCCATGGAATACCAAATGCCAAGTAGAATTGCTCGTAAAATGCCAAACATTTATCTGCAATATCTCATTTCATTGTCTTGAGAGGACCGCAATAAAATTAATGTTACCTTGTCACTCGATCTGCTTTCGAGCCATTCGGCCATTGTAAACAGGAAGACGATGGTGCCTCCTTCCAAATAATCCCCCAACCCAATAGTGCCCACAACTGTTTCAAAGCCAACTAACCTATTTAGAAAAAATAATTATTCAGGTGGCCAACATGGCCTAATCTACTATAGGGTTTATAACAGTTACCTGCAATGAGCATGAGCACATTTATGTCCAGCATGAAATTGCGGATGGCCAAGAAGCTCCTCTGCATGATTGGAAGAATACCTACAGCTATGGCCCCTAGAGCCACCCATCGGAGAGGATGGTACAAATAATGGAACAAAGCTATGGCAAGGAAAAAACCAGAAGCTAAAGTGTAAGGACTGGGCCATTCTCTCCCACTTTTCAACTGTCCAACCACCCGAACACTCGCATCTAGCCTTGCTTGATTTAAGGCTTTCACTGTACATAACCATGGAATTTTACTTAACTAATTCCATAAAATACGATCGATAATATAAGAAAACACATCCAAATTGTGATCACAGCAACAAAACATATTTAGGGGTAGTTATTAAAGGAAAAACAATATTGTTAGTTGCATATTTGGCAGATTGGAAGCAGGTAGTGCAGAGCATGACTCTTCGGTTTCAGCCCTCTCAGGAGTTGGAACTGATGAATAGATACAAAGGCACTGAAGACCCTGAGGAGCACATATGGTTCTGCCAAACCAGATGGACAGAGAAAGGCTTTTCTAGACAGTTGAGGATTGGTTCACATCACCTTAGATTATGAGATCAGTAGGTGGAGGGTACCCAAGGAAATTTGTGAGGAGAAAACTTGCATATTCTGCAATAAGGGTGTGGTGGAGAGGGAGTGACACTTTGTCATGGAATGTGCAGTTTATTAAGATATATGGAAACAGCTTAAAGGTGGACACTACGAGGATATCCAAAATCAGTATGAAAACAGCTTAAAGGTGAACAACATGCACCAGAGATTTGACTGGGATAAGATCAACCAGATTGCTAGTCTTCTAGTCAAGATTCATAACAAAAGATCATTAAAAAGAGTGTGAAGATGAATTAAGACTGTTATTTTCTTGGTCCCTTAAACTGTTCAGTCTAGTAAACTTCATTAATTCATTCATAAAATACCAGTCCAGAAATATAAAAAACATCCCTTGATATTTTCCTTAAAAAAAAATAATAAATCAAAAACAATTTCTTAATTAACAATATGTATTACAAAATATTCATACCTATCTGTGCTGGTTGAATAAGACTGGGATCATGCAGCACAGTGGCTGTTTTTGAAGGAACATTGACAGAAACTTGATCAACACCACGCAGAGGCTGAAGAAGTCTCTCGATCAGAGACGCCTCCGAAGAACAGCAGATCCCCAAGACGTTTAAAGTCGTTTTACGCAACTCATTGTCGCCAGCTGAGATCTCAGGAATTTGTGCATATTTCCCCATGTTGTCACCAGCTGAGACCTCGGAAATTCGTGCATATTTCCTCATGTTTTAAGAGAATTTATTTAATAGGGCGTGAAAACTGTGACAAACCCAAGATAAAAAGCCTCGAAAACAAAACTCACGAATTTCCGAACCCAAGAAAAAAAAACCTCGTAAACGAAACTCACGAATTTTGCAGCTTTGATGATAGTTCTAACTTCTTATTTTCCAGGAAATATCAGAAACATTGAAACCAGTGACATCTATATGAACCAAACTCAGGTTTATAAAATATATTTATATGTTTAAAGTCTTTGTTGTTTATCTATTTTATGAAATGTTTTTTTAGTTGGAATTAGGAGACATAAATCTGTATGAAATCATTATTTTTTGTTATTTAAAATCCATTTCTAAATATAAAAATGGATTCAATAGGCTGAAAAACACATTACTATTTTTTGTTATTTAAAATCTATTTTTGAATGTATAAATGGATTCAGGGGTTGAAAAACTCACTATTTTTTGTTATTTAAAATCTATTTCTAAAATAGAAATGGATTCAACAGGCTGAAAAACACATTACTATTTTTTGTTATTTAAAATCCATTTCTGAATGTAGAAATGGATTCAGTAGGTTGAAAAAAGCTTGTGACATTTAGATTCTATGGGAATAATCACTCAAATCTGCAGATCTAACAATTTTCACCAGATTTTGAGCAAAAGTTCCAAAATATCTTTGAAAAATAGTCATTTCCTAGAACATTTAGACAGACTTTGTCCATCCAAATGACATGGAACAAAGTCAACAGTCGACTTTGGCTTACTTTGCTCCATACCCATTGGATACATGAAATCTGCAATCTAGATAAAGATTGTCTTCCCATCCTTTATTCACAATGTTAACTGATTAATTTGTTTAGGTTAATTTTTTGTTGAGTGTTAACTGATTAATTTGTTTAGGTTAATTTTTTGCTAAGTTGGATTGGAATTTAATAAGCATAAGTGGTAGTCTAAACTTTTTAGGAAATGACTCTTTTCATGTTGTATTTTCCGGGGACATTTATCTAAAATCTGGTTAGAAATTGTTAGATATCTTTATTTGAGTGATTATTTCTATATAATCCGAATGTCCCATGGAGTTTTCAGCTTGTTGAATTCATTTCTGATTCAAAAATGGATTTTAAACAACAAAAAATAGTGATTTCATGCAAATCTATATAGCTAGATTCCAACTAAAAAAACATATTCATAGAATAGTTAGACAATATCATTTAATAATAAATTAAAAGAAAGATAGATTATTTAATTTTTTAAATAACTTGTTTTAAAAACAAAAAAATTGAAAATATTAAAAATATTTTTTAAATAAAATAAAATAATAAAAATTTATTAAAAAAGTTAAATGATAAACGTTATTTTGTTAATTGATGACCTATGTGACCATTGAAAATTGTTTTGTAAGTTTGGAGAGCAAAGGTATAGCTTATTGTGTTCATATGACAAGATGGCATATTTTTTTTGTAAACTTGTTTATGTAGAGAATGATTCATACGGGAATAATTGGTTTCTAGGAACCATTGACTTGACGAAGCTAATTATTTTATGCTACGTTTTTAATGATACGTTTGTGCAAATAAGTAATGAACACAAACAATTGAAATATTGAAATGTTTTATATTAAGTGGTTAAACAAATTTAAATATCAAAATATTATATATATATATATATATATATATATATATATATATATATATTAATTTTATGTATATGATTGAAATATTAAAATGTTTTATATTAAGTGGTTTAACACATTATAATATCAAAATATTACATTAAAATCTTAATCTTTTATATAAGAAAATTTTATGTATGAATGGTTAGTTTATTAAAATATAAAAACATATTATATAAATGTAAAAAAGATATTAAATTTATTCATTAATTTTTTATAAATAAACAATAAATATAATTAATTATTATTAAAATCAATGATGATGATGGTTAATGTTTAATAAGATCAATATTGTTTTATTATATGTTACATAAAAATGATAATTAATTATTTTGATTGTTTTATAATTTTATTTTCTATGTATATGAGAGAAGTTTTCCTTTAAATCTCCATAGTTTTGATAAGCTAAAAAGTTAGGAAGGTCCATATTTTTACAAATATTTTGAATTTGAGATTTAATGTGAATCTATGCAAAACAATTCTAATCCAAATCCTTCTTAGTATCTTAAAGATGACAATTTTCTTCATCCCATGACATTTTAGGAATTGTCCAATGTCATATTTCACTATGGAGCTCATGAGAGATTCTTCTTATTTTAGTAATCTTGTTTTTCTTGTTTATGCTAGTTATGATAAAAATATACTTTTGATCTTCTAAATGAGAGTTAATGACCTCTTTATAGTATCTTAATTTTCTCTTATCCTCTAATTCTTTATGGTGCCACAATTTCTCTTTAAATTTAGATGTAGTATTATTTTTAATGGTGTCAATATTATGCAAAGTGACATATTCCTCTATTCTCCAATGCTTTAACAAGATTTGGAATCTTTATGCTAACCACTTTTGAGCAACAAGTGACTTTGAATTGAGTTTGAAGCAATATTGAAGCCTCTTGTATTTCATATGAATTGTCTTGTGCTTGTACAAAAGGTACTTAGTCATAGTTATACTCTCAATGGAGGAAAAACCCACCTCTATGAGGAGGATAGGATAGGGTGCATTGCTTTTAATTTTAAGATTATAAATTATAAAATTCTTTTGAATTTTCTTAGTCTTTTTCCATGATTCTCTAGAGATTTGTAGCCCCAAATTTCACATCCATATCAAATAACAATAGTGATGAGAGTCTCGAAGAAGAGTTTCATTTTTTTCCACATCTAGAAGTAAGATGGTTTACAATTATTTTCAAGACAAAATAGGTTTTCCACCATCCATTAATCCCTTTCTCGCTATAGTTTCAATTAAGCTTGTGATGAAGGTCAACTCCAAGATATTTGCATGACATAACTTTCTCTAAGTTGTTATTGTCATACACAAAATTAATGTTATTGACATTTTTGGATTTGATAATCATAACCCTTTTTTGTCAGTGTTTGTTGTCATACCCGTGTTAGAAAAAAAATCCTTGAGAATAGTTAGTTTCTTATCGAGATCAAAGGGACAACTTGCAATAAGAACAATATCATCAATGCAAAGAAGAAGGATGATGATTATTCGATCAAATATAGTACTAATAGAACCCACTTCTTCCAAACATGCCTTTAACTTAGGTAAAAACATGAATATGGGTTAGTATTTTGCTTGTTTTTCATAAAACAGTCCAAACAATGTTGCTTGGTGACTCCAATTTTTTCATTGTTAACTATTCAATTTTGAAATAGCTTACCTCTTCTGATTTGTTTCAAAGGTTAATTCTAGGCACCATGATATGTAAACTACCGTGGATATTCCACTCGAACAGTTCGTCACAACAGATCTAATAAAATACTGAAATATTTACTATTAAGGTTAATTTCCTTTATATCTCCAAAATATTTAGTTATTTATAAAATAGATAAAACACAGAAAAATTAGAGAGCATTAAAACACATTTAAACCATCCACAAATAAACAAAAAGATATGACCTAGGAAACCCAATATGAGAGAAAATCTAGCTAGAAGGTGAGGCTGCTTTGCTCTCTTTTCTATGGTAAAGAAATGATCTAAGTTCAAAGAAAGAGACACTTTTTGTGGAGTTTCCTTTGACCTGTGACATGTATGGCTGCTACATAATTTGGCCTCCTCTGTTATGCTCATAGAATACCACTCTCAAATGTTTTTCTCAACTATGGAATAAGATACAATGCAAAAGAATGGAACCCCTTCTCCTCTTAGTGGTATGGTATTTAACATAGCGTGATAGCCTTCCACAGATAGGTTTTTTGACTTCCTCAACCCTCAATTGTAATAGGGTTTTGAACCTAAAGAATCTTCTTGAAACTACACATGTGGATAGCCCCATATACATGAGTAATGGGGGTTGATGTGGCATTATCTCATACCATGGTGGTCAACACGATAGTCAACTTGCGGTAGGCATAAATTTTTCATACGAACTCTGATTGACGTTATTTTTGTACCGTTGGAAAGATATCGATGTGTAGAATAGCGTCACGAGGACCTAGCGATGCTAGAATATTTTTAACACCCCAAATTGTCATTTGATGCCTCAAAATGGCCTCGAAAGGTTCCAGATCCCAATTTTTCAAACTGGGACCTGTCACTAAAATGGCCATGTACGCTTATTCCTCTAATTTTTCCACTCTGAAAGGACCGAGATAGATCAAAAACAATTTAATGATCCAATCTGGATCACACCATATCAAATGTTTTCCTAAAGTCAACAAAGCAACACAAGATGTTGGTTTTATTTTCATGACATTACTCTACAATGATCACGAGCATAATTAGGTGGTTCATGGTTGAATGATAACTTCTAAACATTGTGTGGTCTATATCCCTTTTTTCCTAACTTTCTAATCATATACTAATATCCTTTTCCAAAATAATTCGATATAACTTGGCTAAAATAGGGCATATCATAATCATCTCATAATTAGAGTGCTTTGAGTCTAGGGTTTTAGGAAATCCTTCTTGACTGCTAGATTGAAGAGCTTGCGAATGTGAGGGATGAAGACAAGTCATCCAACTTTTAGGATTCCTACTTAATAGCCTTAAATAGCTATTCCTTTTGAGAGTCGTTTAACCCAATCTCTATGTGTTCCAATTTAAAACTCTTCATTTGTGATAAGAGTTTGAATGTTGTCCATGTAATTAGGGAATTCATGAAGATTTTTAAGATATAAATTCCAATCCCTCGATGAAAGAATATATGTTTTTTAATTTACAAGCTAGAATTTACCTCCATAATTTGAAGGATAAACTTTCAAAAGGTGTAAAACCTTCCCTTTTTATTTATTTATATAATTTACATTTTTTTTAATTAAAAATTTATAACTATTTATCTGGTCAATAACTCATTAAAAACTTCCTTAATG
This sequence comes from Picea engelmannii, assembly GCA_009831015.1. Lineage (NCBI taxonomy): Eukaryota > Viridiplantae > Streptophyta > Pinopsida > Pinales > Pinaceae > Picea > Picea engelmannii. The sequence continues at coordinate 202,128 of ML792568.1, forward strand.
ATCTTTTTAACAATTTCACATCTTTAATTATACCAAAAATCCACAATAATAATTTTTTTGTATATACCAGATCTCTTCCACCCAAAATTATGAAATTCTTTATCATACTAAAAATCTACAACAATATTTTGTTTATATACTAAATCTCTCCCTCCCAAGATTATAAAAATGCTAAAGACTAGCAACTCAACAACCATTTCCTAACCCAAGAAAAATCCCTAAAAATAAAACTCTTTGCAGCTATTGAGATATCTCTTACTTTAGGAAATATCAAAAACATGAATCCTTTACTTGGAATTTTATTATAAAAGAGAATGTGCAGAGTCAAAAATTACAGAATTTCAAAATGCCCGTTGGCCTTCAACAAAGTAAGATCCTTAGAGTTACTTAAAGAGATCATAAGTTCAAAAAATTGCACAAAATAACTACTTCTGATTTGCCAAGTGTACGTTTTGACATTTGAGAAAAGCAAATACACTAGATCGGAGGTGGGGTCACATCCCTTTACATTTTGACATTTGGTAAAAGCAAATACACTAGATGGGAGGTGGGGTCACATCCCCTCCTAATCCTTAATTTGTTGAAATTAATGCTTGGATTTGACACTTGATAGTGAGGAAACACAAGTTTTTGAATTTTTTATTATCATATTAGGAAATATGGGTTATTGAAACAGTCCCATTGATTCTAATGTTCCTATGTTCCCTTGGTCCATTTTCTTAGCACCTTTTGTGAGGTTGTTAACTTTTCAGTTTTTACTCCTAAGGATATGTAAATAATCCTAAGGATATGTAAATAATCTATTAAATTTGTGTTCTTCAAAACTCTTTAATAATCAAATCAGAGTCAACAATGACAAGAACACGTGTTAATCTATCTGCTTTGATTAATTGTATTTCCATATACACAACTAAAACTTATGCTTGATTATTTGTGTTAACCCCCAACCCCAAACATATTCGGTGATCTAGATTATTTGTGTTAGTCTTCAACCCCAAACATAATAAGTGATCTAATTTCCTTAGAAATCATAGATGACGAGTGAGGTTATAGTTTAGTAATAAATTAAATCTAAAACTAAATAGCAATTTCAAAATACAAATTTATTAAAAGTTATATTTATTAACACCTGAGAGTGAGGTTATAGTTTAATAATAAATTAAATCTTAAAATAGATAACAACTTACTTTTTAAAAGATTCCTTTAAAGAAATCTAAAAGATTTTTTTTTTTAAATTCAAAATACAAATTTATTAAAAATTATATTTATTAGAGAAATTAGAAACCATTGACGTGAGTAAGTTGATTATCTCAAAAGAGCCCGGTCATTTATCCTAAGCCATGCCGTGATATATATATATATATATATATATATATATATATATATATATATATATATATA
>ML792568.1:211360-235836 GCA_009831015.1 Picea engelmannii
GCTTATCATATAGATAAAAATGGCAAGTCCACCCACCAAAAAATATCTAGAATCATACAAATATTATGTGCTTATCATATAGATAGAGATTGCAAGTCCACCCACCAAAAAAATATCAAGAATCAATATTTATTATTTGATTATCCTAAACTAGAATCAAGGTATTCATTATTGGCTATAACCAATAACCATGCCAAGGACGCCCTTGTAGAAACATTTAAAAACTATGAACAAAGGGAGAAACACTTAAAAAAGTTTAAAATAGTAATACTTGGCGTTAACTATGTGCATGTATGTTTTATGGCATTAACTATGTGCATGTATGTTTTATGAGAGTGTCTTAACATCATCTCGGATAAAGGGTTCTCATTAAGTGTCTCCTTAATAATGTTCACACCTAGTGATCAAATCCAACATTACACCACATTGTGTCATATTAATGTTCACACCCCAACGATTAAATCCAACATTACACCACATTGTGTCATATAATGCACATTGAATCATATTAACAAAATATACATTCGTAACTACATATTCAACCTATACATTTATGTGATTGCACTCAACAAACATTCCACAAACATATCTATAGTTATCATTGCATATATCAAGTATGCTAATTTCTATATGATCAAGATGATATTAAAAAAAAAACAATTGAGTTGAGTGGGTTCAGTAGTATTGTGCATTTCTTTAATTGAATCCACATTTTTGTAATCTCATGTTATTTCCTTTCGTGAACATTAAACACACACACATACAAACTTAACTCCATAACATATTAAATGTGGGTTGTTTATCATATGCCTATGTCAATATGTTTGTGAACATCTAAAAATGATTGTGTTTGTAAAAGTGATAATCCAAGCTAACATATGTTTGTGAATTATGATTATGTTTGAGAAAAAATGAGTGTTGTAAGTTCTTGCAAGTGTGTTTGGCAAGATGGATGTGAGCATATTGTCCACAGATTTTTGAAACCAAATTTTCAAAATTTGATTACTTAATGCAAAAATTGCATTGCTTATTACTAAGAAAAACTTTAGTTTTAGGGATCGTCGAATAAATGTGTTTTGGGCCAATTGAATCATGAGAGAGGAGCACTTCTATCTGTAATTTGATATCATGAATCCAACAAAATTGGAAGCTCATTGATCCAAGTCCCAATTAATTATATGGTGAGTTGCAACTCGCTTCCCAAAGCCATTTAGGGACAGATGGGGAAATGTTCCCAAGGGAATAAAAACCAAACCAGGCAACAAAAATGAGTGTCATAATCTCTTTCAAGTGATTTTTCATAAGGATCACATGAGAAAATTTTCCAAATGTTCTTGGGTTAGAGTTTTCAAAATTTTACCCCTAAATGCAAAAATTGCATTGCCTCTTATTGAGAAAAACCCTATTTTCATGAATTATCAATTAAAACAAGCTTCAAGGAAATTAGATCATGGGAGAGGAGCACCCTTAGCTATATTATAGTGTCATTATCCCACAACATAGTTGGTTCATTGATCTAAGTATTGGTTTTCATTTTATGGTGAGTTGCAACTCACTTCCCAAAGCCATTCAAGTACATATGGAAAATTTGTCTCAGGGGAATAAAATCCAAACCAAGTAGAAAGAATGAGTTCCATAAACTCCTTGAAGTTTGTTTGGGAAAGGTCTATGTGAAAATGATTTCCACATACTCCTAGATCACATTTTTTAAAATTTGACCCCTAAATTCAAAAATTGCATTACTTCTTATTGAGAAAAACTTTAGCTTAAGGAATTGTCAAATAAAATAAGATCCAAGCGATGAATTCATGAGAGAGGGGCACCCCTATTTTTCATCTAATTTCCAATTCCTATTTTTTGTTTTGTGGTGAGTTGCAACTTGCTTCCCAAATCCATCTAGTGAGACATATTGAATTGGTCCTGGGGGTTAAAAACCAAACCAAGAAACAAAAATGAGTGTTGTAAGATCCTAGAAGCGTGTTTGGGAAAGGTTGATGTGATCACACCATCCACACTCTCTTGGGATATATTTTTCAAAATTTTATCCCTAAATGAAAAAAAGTGCATTGCCTATTATCAAACAAAACCCCAGTTCTAAGATTCCTTGAATAATTCAAGCTCCAAGCCAATAGGATCATGGGAGAGGGGCACCGATTGCAAATGGAATACTGCTCACTAGTTTCCTCTCTAACTTCGTACTGAATATATTTATATCCAACTAGAATTATCATTGTATCCTCATCGACAACAACTTTTCTTGATGAAACAATCATTAGAGTTTGACTAAATGTCAGAATTAGATTGGCCTCTACTAAAATCCTATGTCTTTCTTGTGGTGATTGAGTAAAAAAAATAGTGGCATATTCTGTGCTAGAAATTGGAATGGCCTTCACTGAAATCCTATGTTTTTTCATACCTAATCTTTCATTTTATCTTCCTTTAATGACATTTTCACTAGGTCACACTTTCCTTGAAGAATTTTTTAATCAATTACATTTTATCCCCATCTTCACATGGATTAGCAATAAGAAATAAACAAAATTGGTCTGCAAAACACAAAAAAAAATATAATTGTTTGTAAAAATAGTTTTTGCAACAAATTTGTGCAATCATTCTTGTCTATTTTGGTGAGTTTAAGGTTGTTCTTTATTCCATTTTTGTTTTTATCTACTAAGAATATTCACACATTATATAACTTGTGTGTACTAATAACACACACATGCTACATGTTGTGTGTGTTCTTAATATAATAGTTAGACCTTATACACTACAAATTTTTTCACCTTAATACTTGGAACCTTTAACCAAAATCATCCATAACCCTATAAGGGCCTTAATATATGTCGTCTTACACCTAGACAAGATCGCCACACAAAGCTTCTATGGGAAATGATCAACCTATAATTAAAACTATGGGCATAGTTATTATTATTTTCACACCATGATTTGGTACCAATGTCTTTAGCATGGTTGGTTAAGGAAAACAAGAATCTTTGTCCTTTGATTGGGAATATGGATGACATTATTAGATCTTACACACTAGGAATGACCAATGGATAAAAACAAGGCCCTAGACAATATTCTCAGGATCAATGCCCATGAACAAGGCCTTGAAACACCACAAAGATCCTCTCTAAGGGGTCTATTACCATTAGGGGGGATATGGAAAACATTCATGGGTTTTGTGCACCATGTATGGATTAATCTCCATGATGAAGTTCTCAAACAATGTCATAAAACATGTGTAGAGGATATTCATCCTTTATGGGAGATATTTGGAACCATTTTTATGTTTTACACAATAAGAATGGGTCTCGAGGTCTGCACCATGGCTAGGGGAGGAAAACAAGGACCTTGGACCTAAAAGGAAGTTTCTAAAGATCAAGGGCCATGAAATAGACCTCAAGAAACCACATGGATCCTTTCTAAGGAATATTTGGACATGAGGCGATATGGGAACCATTAGGAGTTTTTTCACACCACATATGGGAATCAATCCCATGACCAAGGGAGGAAAACAAATTCCTTGAGCCATAAAAAAAAATTTCTCATTATTAATGGCCATGAACAAGGCCTCCAACTAGGACTATGGGAAACATTAGGATGTTTTGAATAATAAGAACAATTTTTAGAAATTCTACCATGGTTATGGGAGGAAAACAAGGGCCTTAGGCCCTCAAAAAAATTATCAAGGCCTTGGCCATGTTCAGGGAAGGAACATAAATTGGTTAGGACCTATTTGAATCTTCAAGGTGTAGTTCTTGAACAACCAAAAAAGACCCGTGAAAAGGACTTTTGGCCTCTGTAGGGGATATTTGGCACCATTAGTATGTTTTGAACAATATAAATGGGTCTCGGGGCCTCTACCATGGCTAGGGGAGGAAAATAAGGAACTTAGGCTCTAAAAAAATATTCTTGGGATCAATGGCCATGAATAAGGCCTTAAGCCACCACACAGATCCTCTCTAAGGGATATATGGCCTTTGAGTGGGATATGGGCACTATTCAAAAGTTTTTCACAACACATATGGCACTTGAGGTCTTGACCATGGTCAAGGATAGGACATAAGGTTGTTAGGAATTATTTTTGTCTTCTCAATATCGAGCTTCATGATGTAGTCATGGAAAAATCACAAAATACCAATGTAAGAGATCTTTCACCAATATAGGGGATATTTGGTTACATTAGTATGTTTTACACAATAAGAACAGGTCTTGGGGCCTCTACCATGCCCAAGATAGGTAAAAAATGACCTTGGGCCTAAAACAAAGCTTATCAAGATCAAGGGCCATGAACTAGGCCTCAAGAAACCACACAAATCCTTTCTAAGGGACCTTTATGCTTTCTCCTCCAGGTGGGATATGGGCACCATTAGGAGTTTTTTTGCACCACATATGAGATTCAAGGTATGTACCATGGATGAGGGAGGAATACAAGGGCCTTAGGCCTTAAAAAAATCTCTCTCGTGTTTAATGGCCATGAACATGGCCTCCAACTGGGAATACATGCACCATTAGTATATTGTGTACAATAAGAATGGGTCTTAAGACCTCTACCATGGTCGAGGGAGGAAAATAATGGCCTTAGGCCATTAAAAAATATTCTTAAACTCGATGGACATGAACAAAGCCTCAAAGCACCACATATATCTACTCTAAGGGATTTATGGAGTTTGGGTGGGATATGGATTTCATTCATAATTTTTACACACCACAGTTGGATCTTAAGGCCTCGAGGTTGGACCTCATAGCCATTATGAGGTTTTGTGCACCACATAAAGAAATCAAGGCCTTGAACATGGTTAGGGAAGGAACATAGGGTGATAATTTCCTATTTGAATCCTCTCAAGATCAAGCTTCATGTAGTAGTCCTAAAATAACCACACAATACCTATATAGGGGATCGTTATTATGTATGGGGGATCATTGATACCATTAGTTTGTTTTACAAAATATGAATGGGTCTTAAGGCTTGTATCATGCCCATATGGGATTCACCTTATTGACCAATATCTTATCATGTTCGTTCATAAATAGGTTTTTTAAATTGTGAAAAATAAGGTCAGTATATTGTAGGTATTGGGGGGGAGGTGTGGGGTATGGGGGAATTTATAAGTATTGAGGGGTATAAAAGTAGAATTTGGTCAAAATAGGTGATATCTAGTGAAAATAAGTTTTTTTTAATTGGAGAGATGTATTGGGAGGGAGGTTCAAAAAAAGGATTTGGGGATATATTTTTCAATATCTAGGGAAATTAGGGGTATTCTTTAATATCCCACAAATTCACGCGCTATGTAATAGGTTCACTAAGTGGAGGCCCCATGATCATTCCCAAGGGAGAAAAAGACAGACTCTGGACCCAAAACAAAGCTTCTCAACCTCAAGGGGCATGACCTGGGCCTTAAAACATCCACATAAATCCTTTCTAAAGGATGTTTCACCTTCAAGTGGGATATGTGCACTATTAGGAGTTTTTTCGCACTACATATGAGATTTAAGGCCTATACTACAACCGAGGAAGGAAAACAATGACCTTAGGACCTAAATGAGTCTTTCCCATTCTTAATGGCCATGAAAAATGCCTCTAATTGGGAATATCAACACTATTAGTATGTTTTGCACAATAAGAATGGGTCTTATAACCTCAACCATGGTTAGGGGATGGAAAAAAAGGGTTTTAGGCCCTCAACCAAGGATTTTTGAGCTTAATGGCCATGACCAAATCCTCAAAGGGATTTGTAGGGTATATCTAGCCTACAAGTGGGATATTGGTTCCATTTAGATGTTTTGTACACCACAATTTGGTCTCAACACCTTCAAGTTGGACCTAAGTGTTGTTAGGATTTTTTTCACACCACATGTGGCACTAGGTTGCTTTATATATGGTAAATGAATGAATAGAAGTTTCTTAGACCGTATTTGAATCTTCTCAAGATCGAACTTCTTGAAGTAGTCCCGAAACAACCACCTTATATCTTTGTAGGGGATATTTGGCCTTTGACTAAGAATGTTGGCACCATTAGCATGTTTTATACAATAAGAATGATTCTCGGTGCCTATACCATGGTTGAGGGAGGAAAATAAGGGTTTTAGGACCTGAACAAATATTATCGGGCTCAAGGGCTATGAACAAGGCCTCAAACCACCACATAATCCTCTATAAGGAATCCCTGGCCTTGGGGTGTGGCATCAATGCCATTCAAAAACCTTTGGTTGGAATATTCAATATTGGTTGGAATGGGGTGCACATATGAGGAACCTTTGTATATACTTTTAGATATTTTGGTAGCATAGGTATCTTCTATGCTATCACGGGCATTGGGAAAAGGGGTAAAGAATGGTATCAATTTCTAACATGGTGATTTTTTTATCACATTAGCATGTGCATGTTCCTAAAATTATAAAAATTTGGATTGAGAATTCCTAATTACATGTTTCTGACTTGGTTATTTCATATTTAGGTTCAGTGTGACGACCTTGGTCATTTAGGTTGCAAAAACAGTAAAACCTCACTTTTTCTGAATGCCTTTTAGTATCTCCATTTTCACATTTTTTTTAAATAGGCTACCAAAATCTTGCATTTATGCAACTACAAACGCATATATATCCGACTATGCAGATTCCAAATATATGATTTTAAAAAATGTTGTTTTCTATTTTTTTTCTTGACATATATTAAAAATTCAAAATATAGACGTCTTCCATACATGCTATAACTTTTATCTCCTTGCCCATTTAAAAATATATATATATGGCACAATGGTATAGACTAAGATCTACAATTTAAAACAGAAAATATTTTGTTTGATTAAGACCCTCAAATCCCACACTGACGCTCGACCTCTTAATTTCAGGGCTATGTTGATTTTCTTAATTTAAAAAATACATATAAATTAACATTATTATTATTTTTAAATAGCAACATATGAGAAAAACACATTTTATACAATTATTCAAATTATTTTAATGAAATTCTATCATTTAGGTACTCAACAACTACACCAGCGCAAACATATGCATTATATTTAAAGAATAAGTAACATACCATTGTTAGAAAAATTGGAATTTTACAGTTATACAAATCTTCCATACATAAAAATTATATATTCCCAAAGTTTGATTACTACATTTCATTTTCTTACATCATAGTCAAATTAGTTGTAAAAGTACCTTGAATCATCCCTCCAAGTCAACATATTGTTGTTTTTCCATATTTGCATTGCAACTAATGCATCGCGAGAGACCATCATTAGCTTGTGATCATTTGTAAAATGACGAAAAAAACATAAAAAAACATTAAAATGTCATGCCTAAACAAAATTATAGTTCCACAATACCTACATGTGAGATATCCTCATAGAGAAAGCCACACTATTGCATCAATGGTGGAAGTGATAGATGCATCCCAAGTGACGTAGGATTACTATTAACTCATAACAACTACACATGGAAAGCAATCATATATTTACAAAAATGACACAATCAACTATATAGAATACTTGTCACTTATATATATACAATCAATGAAGTCCATAAAGATGATTTCATACTAAACTCATAACCTGAAACTATCATGTACAAGATCCTCCATCAACCCATAAAGAGTTCACTTGCAACTCAAGCATCAATGAGGATTGCATGAACTATGATCAGAATGGATAGTATATCCATGTGACCTCACTTGAATGTAATTTATTGCATGGCCTAAAATGCCAACCCCTAACCCTCTATAATCAATTTCACATTGTCTAAAGATCCTTCTCGGTGGGATAAAGTGATGAATGCGATACACTGAAGTAAACTATGGATCAAGGTGGCAATCAATGTTTGGGTTTGATGAATGTTCTCTAAAATCTGAGGATATTGGGCAGGGGGGTTAGGCATCTACCTAAAAGGGAAATACCCTCTCAATGGGTCATTCTTGGAAGTATATCGATCTTTTGTAGACCCACGACCGACCTCCTTGAATTCACCAATGCCAAAGTAGTTGACATGGGGGCCTAAACAAAATTTGGCCCAATTTGTTTTGATAAAATATAGTGGTTCCTTCCTATTATTATAGGGAAGTTTGTCAAAAACCATGAACCACCTATACATATAGTTGTTTATAAAAGGTTGGTACATGCACCAATCCTTGCAAATACACTTCTTTGTCACATGAGGGTGTAAACTAGATCCAGGGTCAACAAGCAAGGCCCCATGGGTTCTTTTTTTGAAATTTGTAAATCTCTCACCTGGTTTCTATCTAACCCTATCCTATAGTATTCAAACTTATTGGCCATGTATTCAGTAAATCATATAATTGACCTTAAGCATTGGAAATGGAAGGTGTAATGGTCTTAAAATATGTGTCGGGTTCTTTTTTCCACTTGGGTGAGAAAAAATGAGGTTCGTTAACTGCCTTGGACCAAAAATACAACACATAAATGATTAGTAGATTAGTGAATCCACAAAATAATAATTGAAAAATTAAATAACTAATAAATGAAAAAAAACTAAGCACATGGAAATTCTAAGAATTGCATGAAATTGACACAAGAGATAACTACCCAAATGACAAGTGATATTTGAATTGAGAACACCAAAGGGGAAAAGTGGGACTATGGATCCCCTATTCCTCCGTGGGAGGGCTCTTGAGTCCCCCAATAATAAATCTTGACTCTCCTATCTAACAATGTTCAAGAAATTCTTGGTCAAGTTTCTAAAGAGGTGAGAAGCTTACCAAATGCTATGATTTCTCAATGGGCTCTCAAGAGAATGAATGGATTCTCTAAGAGCAAATGGGCAGCATAACAATACAACAAATTCCTACCTTTTAAACATACAATGGCCATGTATTTATAGGACCATAGAAATATATTTAATAACATGTTCCAAGTGTGAATGGGAGGCCTCTATAGGTACATCCCATCCGTTCAGTCATCCCAAGACAAAATTTTGGGTTGATCTTAGGGTTTTGTCTTGATTCACTTCATACTAAAAGTGGTCGAGGCCCGACCAATTCCATAAATGTGTCATTTCCACATCCGAGTGGGTTGAATCAACTATATTTGCATGGATCACGTAGAGTGTGCATTTGGTGAATTTCTTATCCACGTAGATGTGTGCGCGCTAACTTTGGTGGGAACGCACGAAAATGAAGGGCTCTTTTTATATAGTTTTGTCATCTTGATGAAGTAGGTCCTGTAAATTCTAGAAGTATGCTATGTTTGTGTTGACCTTTTCTTTGACCATTATATTTATTTCTTGTGAGAAATTTTCTGGTGATAATAGATGCACCTTGATGTGTGAGGTTAGGAGCATACATATAACTGAAATACATCATTGTTTCTTTTGTGAAGAGGAGAATTGTAGTTGATATCTGAGTAGGATTGTAGGAACAATCCTTTGGATAAAAAGGGAATATTGAGGGAAACCAAGTATTCTCTGAAAATTGAAATATATATCTGGGTACAAACAAGGCAGACATGCCCCATGATTGTGTCATGAAACCTTCAAATGAAAGGATGGAAACTGAATATGGTTGATGAAGTTGATATCTACAACACCCTCGGGGGTGTCAAAAAATGATATGACAATTTTGATTACTGAACGAGATCTGAATCAAGGTATGAACAACTTGGGAGCATTGATGGCCTAGCAAATTCAGGGGTATTCAATGATTACTGAAAACTGCAACGGTCGCATAGTAAGACCCACCGTAACATGAAACTTTGTTGGAGTCAAATGTCATGGGGGTCAACGAAATTAGAAATAGATGAAGACTCTTTCTATTTCATCCGATACTTCTCATTAGTAAGGGAATGAGAGTCAATATACTTCCACCTTCCTGGAAATTTGTGCTGATGTCGACAGGAAAACAACGCGACTACAAGAAGCAAAGGGATTCTTGGCATCGATTCAATAAAATGGGTATCAGGGACTGGATGGAGGAGAGGATGGATGGAATGGTGACATGAATGACATTCAAGATGTATGGGACTGGAGAAATTCCCTTGGTTGGGGGGAAATGGGATGATAGAAACAAACGTAAAACATAATTTGGTGTCAGGGGGACGACCAGATATTGGGTAAACTGTGTTGAATGGGTGAGATTGCAAAGGAATGGATGATAAGTCAAAACACATATATATTTTCAAAAATGGTGATCAAATGGGAATTCACCAACCAAGGGTGACACGGGTGTTGAGTACTCAACACACCCTAAAAAAATGTCTGTCACCATTTACTTTTTGGGGTACCACTCGATCTTCAGCTTAGACTGTTATCACTTCAACATGAAACTAACGCCTTCACTTATCTCATATGTTTCATGATTGAATCGATTAAAATATGATATATAAGTGATACATAAGTGAGACACTTAGTAGAATGCGATACATCAATGTGAAAATTAGTAGTGTGGGAATTTGGTGTGTAACACATGCCTTGCCTTGCCTTTCCTTGCTTTGAATTTCCTTGCCATGTATAACCTTACATTACCTTTTCTTTCCTTTCCTTGCCTTGTCTTGGCATGCCTTTCCTTGCCTTGCCTTGTCTTGTCACAATTTTAATTACTTTTCCTTGCATTACCTTGCCTTACATTGAATTTCCTTGCCATGTCTAGCCTTGCCTTGCCTTTTCTTGCCTAGCCTTTCCTTTCCTTGCCTTGCCTTTCCTTACCGTGCCTTGACTTGCTTGGTATTTCCTTGCCTTGCCTTGTGTTTCCATTCCATTCCATTCCTTTCCTTGCCTTTCTTTGATTTTCCTTTCCGTGTCTATCCTTTCCTTTCCTTGCTTTGACTTACCTTTCCATGTCTAGCCTTGCCTTGCCTTTTCTTTCCCTTATTTCCTAGCCTTTCCTTTCCTTTCTTTTCCCTGCCTTGCCTTGCTTTACCTTATCTTGGATTGACTTGTCTTGTCTTGGCTTGGATTGGCTTTCCTAGCCTTTCCATGCCATGCCATGTATTGTCTTTCCATGTCTATCCTTGCATTTCATTTCCTTTTATTTCCTTTCCTTGTCTTTCCATGCCTTGCTTAGACCTAGACCTAGACCATGACTATTCCTCACTGGCAAAAACTATAGTTCCGGAGATCCTCCAACAAATTATTTTCTAGGAAATTAAATGACAACAAATAGGTACCCCTAATTGTAACATGGTGTCAGGATTCCAGTGAAATTGATGGTTTGTCCATCCGATCCTCGGTTAGAGTTTTATCACTAGTTGCAACTCGCCTCCTCAAGCCATTTAGGGACATCTTGGAAATTTGGTCCAGTGGCATAAAATATAAACCAAGTGGCATAAATGAGTTTTGTAAACTCCCACACATATTCTTGTCCAAGGCCCACACAACCATGCTATCCACAATCTTCCGACATGGTGTTCAAAATCAACAACTTGTTAAGAAATTGCATTGTGCCGCATTGAGAAAAACCCTAGTTCCATAGATCCTCCAACAAATGAGTTTTTGGGAAACATATTAAAAACAGAGGGGTACCCCTAACTATAACCTGGTTTCGAGAGTCCAATGCAACCGACAATTTGTCCATCCAAGTCTCGCTTAGATTTTTATCACAAGTTGCAACTTGTTTCCTCAAGCCATTCAGGGACATGTTGGAAATTTGGTTTGGGGGAATAAAATCCAAACCGAGTGGCATAAATTAGTTTTGTAAGATCCTACACATATTTTTGTCCAAGTCCCATGCGACCACGCTACCCACAATCGCCCGACACAATGTTATTCAAAATCGACCCCTTGTTCCAAAATTGCACTGTGCCTCACTGAGAAAAACTATAGTTCCTAAGATCCTCCAACAAATGCTTTTTCAGGAAACAAAATTAAAGCATAGTGGTACCCCTAGGTATAAAATAGTGTTAGGAATCCAATGCAATTAAATTTTCATCCATCCAAGCCTCGGTTAGAGTTTTAGGGCGAGTTATAACTCACCTCCTCAAGCGATTCATGGACATGTTGGCAATTTGTTTCGGGGGCATAAAATTCAAAATGAGCACGGAATAATTGAGTTTCGTAAGATTTTGCATGTTTTTTTTTCCAAGGCCCACACAAACACTCTTCCTACAATCACCCAACACAATGTTCTTCAAAATTGACCCCTTGTTCAGAAATTGCATTGTGCTTCACTAAGAAAAACCCTAGTTATTGAGATCCTCCAAGAAAAGTTTTTCCAGGATACAAAATGACAACTGAGGGGTACCCCTAGTTGTAACCTATTGCCCCGATTCCAATGCAACTAATGGTTTATCCATACGAGGCCTATTCAAAGTTTTATTTCAAGATACAACCCACCTCCTCAAGTCATTAGGGGACATGTTGGCAATTTATTCCAGGGGAATACAATTTAATCCAAGTGACATAACTATGTTTTGTAATATCTTGCACGTCTATTTGGCCAAGGCCCCCATGACCATTCTACCCACAATTCCTTCACTCGATGTTATTCAAAATCGACCACTTGTTCATAAATTGCACTGTGCCTCACTAAAAAAAACTCTAGTTCCATAGATCCTCCAATAAACGCTTTTTCGGGAAAAAAAAAGATAGCGGAGGGGTAACCCTAGCTATAACCCGATGTCAAAATTCTAACACAAGCGAAGATTCATCCATTCAAGGTCCAGTTAGAGTTTTATCGTGAGTTGCAACTCAGCTCCTTAAGCCATTCAAGGACATGTTGGCAATTTGGTTCGGGGAAACAAAATCCAAACTAAGTGGAAAAATTGAGTTATGTAAGCTACTACATGTTTGTTTGGCCAAGGCCCACATGACCATGCTACCCACAATCAAAAAACATGGTGTTCTTCAAAATCAACCACTTGTTCAAAAATTGCACTGTGCCTCATTGAGAAAAACCCTAGTTCTAAAGATCGTCTAATAAATGATTTTCTAGGAAATGGAATGACATTAGAGGGGTACCCCTAGATGTAACCTGGAGTTAGGAGTCCAATGCAACTGGTGATTCATCCATTCAAGTCTTGGTTAGAGTTTTATCGTGAGTTGCAACTCGTCTCCTCATGCCATTCAAGGACATGTTGGCAATTTGGTATGGGGGCATAAAATCCAAAATGAGTGGCATAAAAAATTTCCATAAGATCCCACACATCTATTTTCCAAGGCCCACACAACCACACTACCCACAATATCTCAACACAATGTTCTTCAAAATCGACCACTTGTTCATAAATTGCGTTGTGCCTCACTAAGAAAAACCCTAGTTCTGGAGATCCTCCAACAAATGATTTTCTAGGAAATGAAATGATAGTAGAGAAGTACCCCTAGTTGTAACCCAATGTCAGGAGTCCAATGCAATTGACATTTTTTCCATCTGAGCCCCGGTTATATTTTTATCACGATTTTCAACTCGTCTCCTCAATCCATTTAGGGACGTGTTAACAATTTAGTATGGGGGAATAACATCCAAACCAAGTTCCATAAGCTCCCGCACATGTATTTGGCCAAGGCCCACGCTGACATTCTACCCACAATCACCCGGTATAGTGTTCCTCAAAATAAACCACTTATTCAGAAATTGCATTGTGCCTCTAATTGAGAAAATCCCTAGTTTCAGAGATCCTCCAATAAACACTTTTCTAGGAAATGGAATGATAGTGGAGGGGTACCCCTAGATGTAACTTAGTGTTAGGATTCCAATGAAACTAATGATTCATCCATTCAAGCCTTGGTTATATTTTTATCACGAGTTGCAACTTGCCTCCTCAAGCCATTCAGGGACATGTTGGAAATTTGGTCTGGGGCATATAATCCAAACAAAGCAGCATAAATGAGTTATGTAATATCTTTCACATCTGTTTTTCCAAGGCCCATGCGAACACACTACCAACAATATCCCAACACAGTGTTCTTCAAAATTGACCACTTGTTCAAAAATTGCACTATGCCTTACTGAGAAAAACCCTAGTGTTGACGAGTCTAGATGGTTTGTCAAGCAGGCAAGGGAGAATGTTTGATGGAAAGTCTCGTCTTACACCCACTCTCATTTGGAATAGCCTTTCCAACCAGTATCTGGTTCTGGTTTCCACTCTAAACTATTTTCTAATATGGATATGAGAACAAAATGTTCCCAGATGAATTAAAATATGAAATTAAACCTAACTAATGTTTCCTAAAGTTATTCTAAATGAAATTCTATACTATTATAATCTATCCTAATCAGGAGAAACTAATGAAAATGAGTACATTGAATGAGGTTATTGCATGCAAAAGAATGAGTTCATGTATGCAAACAATAAAATAACATAATAGTAAAATAAGGATAATGACAATTAATTTCTTGACCTACTTATCACACCATTTGTTGTACACACGAGGGAATTTAGACATTAATAAATATACAGAGAACAATAAAGAATAAATTCATATGGTTGTGCTCCATAACATCCATACAATAGACATATACAAAAAGAAAAGTCTCATATGCACATAGATGATTCATAAATTTCCATCAATGTCTCTTGCTCTATTGATCATACAGTAAAAGTATTGTTCTGATACAACATAGATCAAAATCCCTTTCTTAGTTATAGTTTCCTCTTTTATAAAACAAGAAGAACCGTTTACATTCTGAAACTACATATTTCCAGAGGATGATTTGGATTCATATCTTAACATTCCATATTTGGATCATAACGAGTAATGAATGGAAAAAATAGAAGATCGATTACAAAATTAAAATAATCATGAGACTCTTTGCACTTCCATTTGATCTTGATACTCTTTCCAGAGTGCCTACTCTTCCATTATATTCTCCATCTTTCTCAACTGTATTTTCTCCAAGTCTAGTTCTCCATCACAAATTTTGGTTGTGACTTAAAGATTTCTTGCTCCGTCTTCTTAATGAAATTCTAGGGAAGTGTGATCCACTTGATGGGCTTCATCATGTATTCATTGAGAACTTATTTATTTACTTCTGTAAGAAACTCAATATATTTTTGAACGATTTTCCTTGTTTCCTCTACTTCATCTATTCTCAATTCGCTTGGGGATGCCTCATGAATGTCAGACATGATTTTCATTCTGGATTGTTCCAGAATGTCATCAGAATCATTCCACAAATTTTTTTATGCTTTGGTTACTTCCTTTTGAATATTTCGAATTTCCTCCAGAAGTGGCCTCCATGTATCAAGTAGGACCCAATCCTTGATTTTTTATCTAGTGGTGTAGATTTGTAGGTTATCTGGTGGATTCTTATATACTCCCTGCCAATCTACAATTCTATCAAATTCATCATTATCCTTTTGATATTTATCCCTTATTTCTTCAATCTGATCTTCTAGCCTTATCTAATCATATTTGTTCCTCTAGATGTCATTTAGGATGAAAAAACACTTATTTACTCTAATTTTAGATTCTCATTTATAGATATGGATTCTACCATTAAGGATTCTAGGGAAACAGTTCCTTCTTTACTTTCTTGATAACTTTTCTTTATCTTGTTCTAGCCCTTCAATCTTGTGTTCTTGTTGTTCTATAATATTGCTTGTTTCTACTTGTTTTGGCTGTAGATTGGTTAGTTCGTGTATATAATTGTTCTTCTGTTGTTTCATTTCCTTAGAATTTTATTTCTTAAGGGACTCGAGTTCTTCCCTATGTAGATTTCCAGTCGTGTGGATTCTCTTTTCAAATTCTACCTCCATTTTATTCTTTTGTTCTTGTAAAACCTTTTCCATTTATTCGTTATGGATATTATATGCAATTCTCACTGATTTCTCAAATTTAGTAGTGATGCCATCCTTTTTTGTATTAATTGTGTTTTCCAACTCAAAAATTCTAGTTTGTGTTGTTTCCAAGAAAGCAGCTAAGTCATAAACAAACATGGAATTTTCTCCTACAAATGTATGAAGAGAAGAGGCAGTTTGAATGACATTTTCTTTGGGATCAGACCCTACCTCCCATTCAATAATTCTCTTGGTTGATGGCTTGTTGATAGTTGTATACCCTCTTTTCCTAGTATGGCCATAAGAGGGGTGCATTCCTAAGGGGGAATGTTAACTATGCCCACATTAAGAATAGATGGATTTTTCTAGGTATCATTCAATTTTTTTTGTCTTCCCTTTTCTACTTCCTCATCAACTTTCCTTTTGGCTTCAACTTCAACAAAATTCTACTGTTCTTCCTCTTATTTATTTTTCTTTGCCTTTTACTCTACTGCTACTCTCTATTTCTACTCTTCATCATTTTTTTTTTTGAAGTGCATCTTGCTTAGATTTTATTTCCTCTTATTTATTTTTCTTCCTTTCCTCAACATGCCTCTCTAATGCATCTTCCTTTTTCTTCTTTTCATCTACCTTGTAACTCTTCTTGGGTTCATTTTCACCTTTCCTTTCCCTGCTTTCTTTCTTTGATATTCTTCTTCATCTATTATTGTTTTCTAGTTTCTCTCCTCTTCTTTCTTTCTTTCCTCATGTTCCTTAGCCTATGGCTTTTCTTGGTCCTTGTCTAGGAGTGAGAGGAATTTTTCTTGGGTTTATTTTCTCTTCTCTTCTTTATCCCTTATAATATTTTCCCTGGACACCTCATCTCATAACCTTTATAACACTTCTTCAAAGAATAAGACCCCTTTGAAAACCTTTTATGCATAATTTACTACATGGATTACTTTGTGAGTAAGGATGACTACTTTGATATGATTTACTGCTATCCTTTATGGTTCATGTCCTTTAGGCTCTCCTCTACATAAACACAACTCTTACAGGGCCTCTGCTTATTTCCTAGAATGAGGACCATTCAACAATGTGTACCTCCCTATAGTTATAGGGAATGCGGGCTAGATATTTTTGTTGCTACCTGATAGAAAATATGTTATGCTAGTCCCCATGGTATGGTAAGTAACCTCCCTCATCACTAATCTATCAATGACATATTTAGGTAGAAAGTGTGGGGCTTCAAAGTTCCCAAATACTATGATGTAGGTATAATATTTTCCCAGATACCAATCTATGATATCTCTTATGAAACTGTGGCTTCTTTTGATATTATAAAGTGTGAATATCCAAACATTATGTTATACAAGGGAGCAAGGAAATAGTCACAAATATCATAGAATTTCATTTTGCATTTCACATACCACAATTCAGAACAATATACATCGACAGGTGGTTGGACAAAGTCCCAATTCCAGCCAAAGGTAGAAAAATGTATGGAATAGCATACAACATCAATGAGGTATGCAGACATATAGAAATTGGGCTTCTTCATACCTGGGGAATTCTTGGCGTTCTAAAAAATGTTGAAGGCTAGTATGTCTGCCCAATCAAAGGTCTACCCTATCTTAACTACAATGCTAACCATTGGTAGCCACTCCATATGAAAATGGTTCTTTTCTCCTCCCCATAAAGTATGCATAAAATTATTGTTATAATTATGAAGGGTCTTTTGAGTTATTTTGCAGGGATTATTTATTATCCTCGCTTGAATTTTATCTCCTTGTCGCACCACCAATCCTCCATCAATTCCTTGAATTTTTTTTATTTTACTTCCCAATTTTTCTCAAGAATGGCTCATTCAGGGAAAGCTCATGCCCTAGGAGGTGATATAGGAGTATGATATCCTCTGGTCTTAGAGATGCTCTCATAAATTGTAGGAAACATCATCGGATGAGTGACCACCAAGTGAACACATCGCTTTTGAATATTTTGATAAGCTTTGAAGCTCTCGTTCTCAAGTTGGAAATCCCCAGTGTTGAAGATACTATAGATTTCATTGTATCATGGAAATGGTGTACCCCATTGTGGTAACTGGTATCTATAACTAGGATTTCATCTAGATTCATGGAAGGTACAGGTGCAGGTTCATGCATGGGTTCATTTTCTACAAGATTTTTTCCCTTTCTAGTTTGTGGGAATGACACGGTGTTGATGTAATATCTTGTAATGAACAAAAATATCATAAGCTTACTAAACAAACCAAACATTATAGAAATTGAAATTATGTTAATCACATACCTATTTTTCTTAAGATTGGTTGGGGTTCGAAGATAATTTGCATTCAGAGTATGCTAAGAAAAGTTTTCACGAGTTTACAAATGTGTAGAATTAGTTAGTTTGAGTTTACTATGTGTTATGTATAGGTAAAATTACCCTAACCCTTCGTAATTAATGTTCATTAGGAGATATTTCATTTGCAGGTGGAGCATTACTTTGCCATTAATGAATTTGGAAGCACACATGCACTTAGGCTTGTGTATCAGGCTCTCAATGGTCGAATGATTAGTCATGGGAAAATTCCCAATGGTGCTATGAGAGTGAGTTTTTTTCAGAGAGGAGAAAATACATGGTTGATGTCCAATCTGACAAGAAGGTATCGAGGAATATTGTTTTTGTGCATCGGGATATGTGCTGAGGACAAGACATTATAAATTATGTCAATATTTCCCTATGTTAATGTGTTTTCATAGAGGGCGTTCGTCAGAAGGTAAAGTTAATATAAAGGGATGGCTCCAACAACAGTCTTCCTATAGTGACATCAAAAGGGACTGTCATCGGAGAGGGGGAATGTCAAGTTTACTCTACGTTTCGATGGAGAGGTATCGATGAGGAATATTCCATTCTTGAAAAATGTTCTTATGGAAAACTTCTTATTTGTGAGGATGTTGAAGTATGAGGGTAAAAGGGAGTAATAAACCAATATGCGCTTGCCACGTACTTCAATTAGTTATGTAAGGGACCCACTCACACACTAAGTATTTATCAGATAGACTAACATTATATACAAGTAATCACCTGACACATATATCTGGGATAATTGTTCTAAGGCACATTAAAGTCACCCTGCACTCGAAATTATTCTATCAGACATATTTCCATCAGAGTTGATTTTATAAGGTTGAAAATCCTTCCAACGGTAATGATTATGATAGAATTATTTCTGATAGTACAATCAGAAAGGTTTTATAGGAATATAAGTTATATTTGTTCATCTCTTTATCTAAAGAAATGATTTCTTAGTGAGTAATAGTCCATTGGATTTCAAGAATGATCAGATATATGGTAATATTCTTTGAGGTTCTTCTTGACTCAAAATTTGATCCTCTCGGACATAGGCCAATTGATATAGAGTAGAAAACATAAGACCTTTGATCCTCATGTTCGCTTGCTGGGTTGATATTTAGACTGCATTAGAAAAATCGTAGCATTCTTATGTTAGTATCAAACCAACTTATTAGCTATATAGTACTACCTTGAAATATTTTTGAAAGGGGGCACCCACTGAAATCCTCTGAATTAGATAATTTTAGTGGGTAGTTGTGGAGGGCACAAAACCTAGTTCCGAAGATCCTCCATAAACACGTTTTTGGGCAACGAAATGACATCGGAGGGGTACCCATAACTGTAAATTGTTGTCAAGAGGCCAATGCAACCAACAATTCATCCATCTAAGACCTAGTTAGAGTTTTATCATGAGTTACAACTCGCCTCCTAAAGCCATTTAGAGACATGTTGGTAATTTGGTCCAAGGGAATCAAATTCAAATTGATCTTCATAACTGAGTTTCATAATCTCCCACATGTCTATTTTTCCAAGGCCCATGAGACCATGCTACACAAAATCGCTCGACATAGTGTTATTCAAAATCAACCCCTTTTTCAGAAATTGCACTATGCCTCATCGAGAAAAACCCTAGTTTCAGAGATCCTTCAATAAACACTTTTCTAAGAAATAAAATGACAATAGAGGGATACCCCTACCTGTAACCCAATGTCCCGAGTCTAATGCAACTGACGGTTCATCCATCCAAGGTTCGATTATAGTTTTATCATGAGTTGTAACTTGCCTCCTCAATCCATTCAGGGACATGTTGGCAATTTGGTTTAGGGGCATAAAATACAAACTTAGTAGAATAACTAAGTTTTGTAAGATCCCACACACATTTTTGGATAATTCCCACATGACCAAGATACCAAAAATCACATGGAATAGTGTTCTTCAAAATCGACTCCTTGTTAAGAAATTGCACTATGCCTCACTGAGCAAAACCCTAGTTTTGAAGATCCTCCAACAAATGATTTTCTTGGAAACAAAATGACAACATAGAGGTACCCCTAGTTATAACCTGGTGCCTTGATTCCAATGCAACTGATAGTTCTTCCATTTGAGGCTTGGTTAGATTTTTATCATGAATTACAAATTGCCTCCTCAATCTATTCAAGGACATGTTGACATTTTGGTTCGGGGGAATAATGTCCATCTTCGAAAAAACCAAATGGATTGAATTTCATCCTTTCATGACAATAATCCCAACAAACAAACACCCACAAATATATGTTTTGTAACAAACAAGTCACTAAGTAGTATGGAGGTTAACCGAGCGAATTGGAAAATGTTGCTATGTGGATATTGTTGGAGTTACTTCACACACACCTTGGATTTATTTTTCCTAAGGTTTTTCCTATATTTATTAGTCATTATTCAGTCTCCTATATTTTAGGAAGAATATTCCTCTAGCGACAATATTCTCTTTAGTTTTCACTTCAGTTTGATTAGTTGAGTGGAGTCTAGATGCTACATTGATATTGTCAGCATGCAACATTGGTATCATCACCAACTAATGCGCATTTTCCTTGGGATCATCACAAGACTAGTGAATTACTCTTGATTCCTTGATATCCTCCTCACTTTACTTTGTTTTAGTCAGTTAAATGAAGACTGATAGACTAGTTAACTCATACTAGGTGGAAGTTCACTCCCGTAACTGCTTGAGAGGCTAGACTAGGTGGCAGTTTACTCCCGTAACTGTTGGTGTGTGTCCAGATCACTTTAGACCACCAATATGGTGCATTGGATTCTCCTCCAATGTGCATTAGTTCATTTATACAAAGTATATCATGTGTAAATTATCATTCATTCATTTGGTTAATGAGAATTCTTCCATTCTTTCTTACCTCCTCTTTTATCATATTTTCTATGCAACTGTGTATGTCGATTCCTAGCTAGACCTATTCTCTGTAGGTTCAACACATTTACATGGTATCAGAGTTGATGGATTTCTAGGCAAAAGACACACCAAATTATTTTTTTTAGGTACCGAAGATTGAAGACAACGAAAAAATGGAATTCCCAAAAGAATTCATTCTTACACCTTACAAATTCTTTGCATGGAAGGAGAAGATGATCATGCATCTTCTAATCAGAGGATTGTACATGTTAACCATGAACACAAAGACAAAACCAACATCAGCCATAGAAAAATCCAAGTATCTAAATCGAATGGATGAAGCGTTTGGAACAATTTGCAGTCTGATTTCTCTGTAACTCCTCTTTCACATATCCTCCTGTAAAAACCCCAATGAATCTTGGACCACAATGGAAGGGATTTTTTGCAAACAGGAAGAGATGAGGGGACACTTTCTCGAGGTGGAATTTCTCACATTAGATCCAAAAACCTTCAAAAATCTCCAATATTTGTTTACCAAATATAAGGATTTGTTGTCGCAACTCAAAGATTGCGGGGTTGATAAATCTAAAGAGGAGAAACAAATGTTTCTCACCATTCTCTCCAAACTTGGTCCAGAATACTTAGTGCTTTTATCCACATTTAATTCAGTTATATTCATATCTGGATCTACCTAGAAGATGCCCTCTCTTGAGGACTTTATCGAGTCTCTGACACAAGATCAAAGAAATCTCATCAATATGGGAAAAAACAAAGGCCCAAAGGTGCATGCACTTACTGTGCAATATGGAAGCAGTCATAAATATAAAAAATCTAAAGAAAAAGACAAGAGGAAAGCACATGCAAATACGAAAAATGAAGGGTACTCAAAACCCTTCCACGATGCCTCATGATCCAAAGGGGGAAAGGGAAGAAAAGGGAAGAAATGCACTTACTTCCATAAAGGATTCCATCCATAATCCCCATGTATGTAGAAACATATAGATCTAATGACCCAAAGACTTAAGAAAGAAAACCTTTTAGATCTCATCCCCAAGGGTGGCAAGAAGAAGAAGCCAGAAGAAGAAGCCAGAAGATCAAAATCCCAAGAAAGACAATTATAGCCATGCCTTGATTGCCATCAAATCCTCTCTCGATTCTTGGATCGTAGAATCAAGAGCATCATACCACATGGATGCCACAAGAGAATTCTATTCTTCATTGGATGCATGAAAATGTCCTCCTATTATTATGGGGGACAACTCTCCAGTCGAGGTCACTAAGAAAGGAAGGATTGAACTCACAAATGGAAGCTTTGATAATGTGCTACATGTTCCCAAACTTTTCGTCAATATTTTCTCCATGTATGAGATGAAAAAATCTGGCACCGGAAAGAGAGTCATATTCACAACTGTTGTAGTGGATATCTATGGCAAGCAAACCAATTCTAGGGTTGATATTGGTGAGGTAAATCATCAATCTAGATTCTACACATTTTCTAAATTTATTGAACCAGATTCTGCATTACTACTTACCCATGCTGATGAAAGTAGTAGAATATGGCACAAAAGGATAGGGCATTTAAATTTCATATATATGAAACAACTTAGCAACTAGGGATTGGTTGATGGTCTACCAGACATCCATTTCTCCAAAGTAATTTGTGAGGGATGTGTTCTTGGAAAACACCCTCAAGAGAAATTCGACAAAGGAAAGACACATAGGGATTCCTCACCTTTAGACATGATCCAGAGTGACCTCATGGGACATTTTCCACATCCATCAATAAAAAAACCAAGGCACGTGCTCATTTTTTTTTATGATTTCTCCTGCTTCATGTGGATTTTCTTTCTTAGGAAAAAATCAGAGGTCTTTCAACACCTCAAAGATTTCAAAGCCCTTGTTGAGACACAGTCAAGAAAGAAAATCAAAATCCTCCAAACTGAGAATAGGGGAGAGTATGTCAACCATGATATCCAAAATATTTTTCATGAGATAGGGATTTAGTTGCAACACACGGTTTCCTATACTTCGTAGTAAAATGGAGTTGTTGAGCAGAAAAAGAGATCTCTAAAAGAGATGACATATTACATGATACATGCAAAGTCACTTCCACAAATATTATGGGCCGAAGCACTTAAAGATGCAACCTACATCCAAAATAGATCTCCCCATAGATATGTCACGGATAAGACCCCCTACGAGGCTTGGAGTGGCCTCAAACCAAAAGTGACCCACTTTCGTATTTGTGGTTCACATGCATGGGCCCAGATTCCCTCTGAAAAGAGGAAGGCACTTGATCCACAAAGCACAAAGTGTATCTTTGTTAGATACCTCTATGATGTGAAGGGATACATATCCATTGATATTTCCTCGGATCGGTTCATCATTGAGCGTAGTGTCCAATTCGAGGAAAGTGTCTCGCATGTACCTCAACAGCTGCATGTAGACACCTTTGTTCTTCCACCTGTCAAAGATGATGATCATGTACATGCCAACTCTTCTTCAGATGAGAGTTTTGATTCATAGGATTTTGATGATATAGATACAGAGTCTGTACAGTCTGATGCAGAGTTAGTGCATCCAGATGTAGATGCAGAGCCAGAGAAGAGGCCCAATGTTGATGATTGCAGCTATGTGAGAAATTCTCCATCTTACAAACCTATGAGATGTGGATCATTGAAACTATGTGAGACTCTCTCTAGCTTACAAACCTGTGAGATGTGGATCATTGCAGCTATGTGAGACTCTCTGCATCTTACAAACCTGAGAGAATACCCCTGAGAAGGGTGCGTGGTTCCTATCTGAGACAGAGATGGAATGTAGAGATGACCTCCTCCATTATGAGAGTTGAGAAGAACTCCAGATGATTATCTAGTGAGAAAGGTGATCTACATATTTGGACGTGCTTGTGGCTGAGCACAAGGTGAACGTGTGAAATCACAAAGTGTTGGGTGCATCATCATGAGAACATAAATGAAGATGATGTATTATCCTCCTCTGAGTATAAGAGTTCACGAGAAGCTCCATATGAATATCTTGTGTAATGCAGTGGGAAAGAATATCTGTTGAGTGGACGTGCCTGTGGACAAGAATAGGCGAACGTGATCCTAGTCGCTGAGCACTAGTGAATAATTGGTTCTTCTGTGTAATGCAGTGAGCCAGAGGTACATAAATCTCTATGGATGTGTCACTAGTGGATGAGCACTAGTGGGTGTATAATATCCCTTGCTATATTTTTCAAGAGTCAAACCTGCCTGTAACCCTAATTGTAATGCAAAGGGTACAGGTCGGCCCCACCTTAATGTGATTAATAATTATTGTAAGAGATAATTAATATAAAAGATAATTAATATGGTAATTCTTAATTATATTTTGAGTTATGAGGTCGTCCCTATTGTGCCAATAAACACATCATTTTATTTGACAAGTATTATATAAATAAAGGTGAATCCCCATTGAGGAAACACACTTATCATTTGTGTCATCTCATGATTTCAGAATTTGTGGTATGTAATTATGAGAATTGAAGCACCCTCTTGTGTGCTAGTTTTTGGTTATGGTGTGGGAGGTCTTTCTCTTGAGGAATATAG
>ML792569.1:0-35877 GCA_009831015.1 Picea engelmannii
ACCCACCTCCTCCACCCACACCACTTCACACTACTCCACCCATATCACTTCACACTATTTGGTGGAGGCATATACAAAACCACATTGTTTTTGCTAACCTTTTCTAAATGTATTGTACTAGATCTTCACAAATCAACCAACACTAATAATGTTTGCACAATATCAATTCACCTATGCAAAACAACATTTACTTGCAACACAATTACATTTACTTCAATAAAAACTAATATGTCCAAATGTACAACAACAATGATATATTAATAAATAAAAAAATTAATCATATAGTCTATAACAAATTGTATATTAATAAATAAAATTTTTAATTATATAGTCTATAACAAATTGTACTTGTAGAGTCTTTAAAATCAGATTTTTCTTCCTTAGAAGTCAAAGCCAACCTGAATTTTGTAGTGTTGAATTTTCTTTGTAGTATAAAATTGTCACTCCAACCATCTAAAATAATAATTATTTTATGATGAGATTAACAATTATTAAATTATTCATCTTAAATCTTGAACTATTAAATAAGTTATCCAAAATTTTATCTCATTTTATTCTAAATATAAATATAAATTAATCAAATACTAAATATTCTCACATTTTATTTTAAAAGTATTGTCAAGCCATACACCAAATTGGTGTATGAGATGCCCTTGTTTGTGGGATTTGACTGGTAAAGTCTACTAAGGTATACATACCCTAATCCTCTCTAAATTTAAACTTGTGATCTCTTAAGAGGAAATAAATGCTTTTAACCATTAGGCCCACTCAAGCTATATAATATATACAATACTAATTCTCAAATACCAGTTATAGCGAAATATTTTACCAGTGTTCACACAAGTAAATCTAGTTGTAGCAAAAAAATTGTTAATTAGAGTATTTCATTTTTATTATAACCAACTTTCATTTTTACATTACCATATCTCTGCCTATATCAAACTATAATCTATTGATCTAACCATTTTTCATCTTCTCTTATGATTTAACATTTTTTTTTTTATTTGCCAACTTGTAGTGACCTGCTTGATTACTCAGAGACATCTAAACCATCAAAATCACCCAAACATAGTACCAGGCCTAAGCTACACTAACCCTTATCATAACTGAATTTTTTTTTAACATATAACTGAAATTTTTTTGAACATATTACTGATGATCGAATAAAATTAGAAAAAGATAAAGTTCCATAACTTATTCGAGTGGAATGAAACAAACACTCTCTGAACAAAGTTCAGAGCTTGCAAACAGTAAATTGCCGGATAACTTTTCCCAATTGTGATTGCCTGTCATCTGTAAAGCCAGCTACATGTCCCTATAAAAATGGAGTTTGATTTCTTGTTGCTCACAATCCAATCATCCTGGCAAGTGGTCACATCACGCATAAATCCTTCACCCACCTGGCGCTTTTCTTATCCTTTAGAGACACTTGCCCAGCTGTACACGCTGTACCAATTGCTTTTCAAAATTATTGTAGAATATAAAAGAATATTCGGCGTTTCTGGAGGCTAAAATTTATTGAAGACAGGTGCAATGAAGGTAAACATCCACTGAACGGTGAAAACCATTTAAAATTAGAGTAGTTTAAACGTTTTATTTGTAGGTTTGTTGGTTATTTTTTCGGTTTGATTTTGGTCGAAATTTGGTGATGAATGGTTGGATTTGCAGATTTGAGTGGTTAAGTTTGTATAATCCGGGTGTTCTAGATTTTTTTCAGCATACTGAATCTATTTATGTATTCAGAAATACAATTTAAACAATAAAAAATAGAGATTTTGTCCAAATTTATATGACCGGATTCCAACCAATTCCTATAAAAAAAAAAACCTAAAAATTAGAACGTTTAGCCAACCCTTTTAAAAGCATATCTAAACCTCTTACAATTCCTGTACGGAAAAAAACGGACTTCGATATTTATCCTTTATACGATGTTGAAATTAACATGGAGTATCATAATCGCAGGTAATCGTTTACCAGCACAGAACAGAACAAGTACGCATGGTTTAAAAACTAAATTTGTTATTCTGTGAAAGTAGTGAAAATTATTGGAAGGTTTTAAACTCAACAACTGTTCCAGTGAAAGTAATGATGGCGTAGTCATTGAACTTTTCAACAATTATTATCTTAATCTAGTTACCATGGTATTCAATTCACATTAAATCATCACGGATCGTTGCAGAGTATCCTGGTCAAAATATTTCCCATTAAGTCATTCCCTTTCTATCAAAACTGCACGTTGCAGAGTATGTGAGATATGGTGAACGGTTGATTTAATTGAAAATATATATCCCATATATATATATATATATATATATATATATATATATATATATATATTTTGGGGTTGAAATTTGGTAGGAAATTGTTATTTGGTTCAAATCAAGTAGAAAATTGTTAAATTCGTTAATTTGAATGATTATTTTTGTATAATTTGAGTGTGAGTTTTTCATGTTAAATCTATTTATGGATTCAAAACTGAATTTTAAATAACAAAAAATAATAATTTTGTACAAATTTATATATAACACACAGATTCTTACAGACCAGGAGAATCCGTCTTTTTTGACACCAACTGCTCCTCCATACCATGTTTATGGCCAGCAATCCATATGAAATGCATATACAAATCAGTGTGCAACATTTTAATTATTAGATTGTTTTTTTACTTTTCTGTATAATTATTATAATTGTTGTTGGTGAAATTGCAATTTTTCATTATTTAAATAACTATTTTAAATACACAGATAGGTCCAACTCACTGAAAACCCTCTAATCCACCCTGACTATCTCAAGAACTAATATCTGCATTTGTATCTCGTCTTTCAAATTTGTTCTGTCCATTCTTTCAAATTTGTGGTGGGTTTCTAGACAACACTGATCAAAAAAAGCAATAAGAAAAAGTTCAAAAAACACCAAATCAATTACTTACTTATTCTAAGCATAACAAGAAAAAGTTTAAAAAATACCAAACCAGTTA
Source organism: Picea engelmannii (assembly GCA_009831015.1). Taxonomy (NCBI): domain Eukaryota; kingdom Viridiplantae; phylum Streptophyta; class Pinopsida; order Pinales; family Pinaceae; genus Picea; species Picea engelmannii. The sequence continues at coordinate 2,978 of ML792569.1, forward strand.
CTTATTTATTCTAAAAATTATAAAATTGTGATTTAGTCAACAATTATGAAGTAGATTTAAATTTTGAAAGTAGATTTAGATTTTGGTTATGGTTATAAAAAAAATTATGTTGTAAGATTTTGGTGATAATTATAAAAAAAATTAAAAACTTACATCATATTAATTTAGATTAAGTCCTAAAATTAACAAATTTATTTGAATGATAAAGGAGAAACATACATATATTAATTGGGTTTAGCTTGAATAATTGTGAGGAATGATTGTTATCCTCTCCATTCTGATTCAATTCTATAAATAACATATTACTAAAAAAAAACCTCTCCTAATAAAAAAAACCTCTCCTAATAGAGTCTGGTCAAGAGTCTGGTCAGTATGTTATTAAAGAAATTTATTGCAGAGCGAGTTATCAGTGGCAACATATCTGACGAGGTGGCAGCAGATCTGACGAGTTTGGAGACCGCTGTCAGACTGCAAACATCGCGATGAATAGTAGTCAAGGAGAGAGCACGGCGTTGAGGTTAGAGTTAGATGACCATATACGATGGAGTAACCACCCGTCATCTGTATTTACGTAAGGAGAATCGGTTTTAATAAAATACTTTTATTAAAACAAAAAATTAAAAAGTGTAAAAATGGATATTTCTATTTCATTCAAAAGTCAAAATTAATTTTTTTATTTTAAAAGGGATAGGGTGTGTATATTTTCATAAATTAAACAATCAAATTATTATATAGAAGAAATCTCTTATAAATATAAAAGTAATTATTTAGATATCTTGTGAATCCGGTTTTTAATCAAGGCATCCATCATTATTCATATTTTAAGTGAATTTAATGATTAAAAAAAATATATATATTTTTTCCTTAAGATTATAAATTCCACCACTATTTAAAGGGGTAGTGTACATTTTCATTAACTAGATAATCAAATTACTGGACACAAATTGTCCATTGTCCTTTAAAAAAAAGAAAAATAATATCAATTTTGTTTTTAATTAAATTATAATTTTAAAAATCAAATTATTATTATTAATAATCTATTACTATTAAAATGATTTTAAAGATTAAAATTATTAAATTAAGAGTAAAGCAAGGAATTTATATTTACTAAATTCATTATTAAAAGATAAGTAATTAAATATAATATATAAATAAAATTTATTTTTTTTTCTTTTAAAATTAAAAATAATATTTATAAGTTAATGGTTAATCAATAACAAAAATAATCATCCATAGTTATTATCCACTAAAATACCAACAATTTTTTTTATTATATTAAATTCTCAACCAAACCATTCAAAAATAACTTAAATATTAAATAAAAAAACAAACAAAAGATTGTATTATATTAAGTTTTCAACCAACAAATTCAAAAATATCTTAAATATTAAATAAAAAGAAACATGCAACCTTAAAAAACAACATAATAATCAATAATAAAAATAATTATTCATAATTATTATCCACCAAAATACCAACTTTTTTTATTATATATTAATTTCTAAACTAGATAATCAAATTATTGGACACAAATTGTCCATTATCCTTAAAAAGAGGGAAAAATAATAATCAAATTATTAGACACAAATTTTCCATTATCCTTAAAAAAAAAAGAAAAATAAGATCAATTTTATGTCTAACTAAACCATAATCTTAAAAATCATATTATTATTATTATTATTAATCTATTACTATCTTTATATATAACTAAATTTCATTATATAATTAACTTAATTTAATCATTCACCAATGTATCTACCTTTATTCACATTCAATCATATTTATAAGTAACTAGATATTAGTTTATTAGCTTATGTGAACATAAGCCATCAAATTCATATTTATAATATGCATTATATACTTAGCCTACACACTTCAAAATGATTTTAAAGACTCAACAATATTAAATTAGGAGTAAAGTGAGGAATTTATATTAATTAAATTCATTATTAAAAGATAAGTAATTAAATAATTTATATAAATATTTTTTTTTTTTTTAAATTATAAATAATATTTATAAGTTAATGGTTAATCAATAACAAAAATAATTATCCATAATTATTATTCACCAAAATATCAACAAAACTTTTATTATATTAAGTTCTCAACCAACCCATTCAAAAATATCTTAAATATCAAATAAGAAAAAAACAAAATCTTTTATTAAGTTAAATTCTTAACCAACTCATTCAAAAATATCTTAAATATGACATAAAAAAACAAAAACTTTTATTATATTAAATTATTAACCAACCCATTCAAAAATATCTTAAATATCAAATAAAGACATGCAACCTAAAAAAAAATCATAATAATCAATAATAAAAACAATCATTTATAATTATTATCCACCAAAATACCAACACAAAAACTTTTATTATATTAAATTATTAACCAACCCATTCAAAAATATCTTAAATATCAAATAAAAACATGCAACCTAAAAAAAAATTCATAATAATCAATAATAAAAACAATCATTTATAATTATTATCCACCAAAATACCAACACAAAAACTTTTATTATATTAAATTATTAACCAACCCATTCAAAAATATCTTAAATATCAAATAAAGACATGCAACCTAATTTTTTTTCATAATAATCAATAATAAAAATAATCATTTATAATTATTATCCACCAAAATACCAACAATTTTTTTATTATATTAAACTCTCATTCAACCCATTCAAAAATATCTTAAATATCAAATAAAAAACAAAGCCATGAAATCTAAGAAAAATATCATAATAATCCTAATTTTAATTTTCTATAAAATTACTTTTCATTTCAAATTTACAATGATTATAAATGTAACTCCAGAGGAAAATAAATAATAATTAGAGCTACCTAAATATTAGGTGAAATAAGAATCCAAAATGTATTAATAATAATTTGTAATTTGATGTGGATTAGAAATTAACTAAAATGTTTTATTTTTAATATTTTTGTTTTGTTAGTTTTTTAAATGTAATTAATAAATTTGTTCATTGCATCATAATAATAATCGTAATTTTAATTTGCTATAAAATTATTTTTCATTTCAAATTTATAATGATTATAAATATAACTTGGAAATAAATAATAATTAGAATTACATAAATCTTGGGTAAAATAAGAATCCAAAATGTACTAATAATATTTTGTAATTTGATGTGAATTAAAAATTAACTAAAATATTTTATTTTTAATATTTTTATTTTTTTTATTTTTTTAAATGTAATTAATAAATCTATAATTCATTGCAAGATGATAAGTTTTAGTTATTTCTAAACATTGTCATAGCAGAAAAGTGAAACAAATGGTGACATCATAGAGTCAACTTACATAATACACATAAGGGATCTTATATCAAGCATACAAGTAATTATTAAGACATTTTGTGAAAAACAATTATCAATTTTGTATCTAACTAAACCATAATCTTAAAAATCAAATTATTATTATTAATTTATTACTCTATTTATATATAATTAAATTTCAATATATATGAACACAAATTAACTTTATTAAATCCTTCACCAATGTATCAACCTTTATTTACATTTAATAATATTTATAATTAACTAAATTTTAGCTTATGTGAATAGAAGTCATCAAGTTCATGTTTATATTATGGATTAGATACTTAGTGTACACACTTAAAAATGATTTTAAAAATTAAAAAATATTCAATTAAGAGTAAAGTAAGGAATCTATATTTATTAAAAGATTTATTATTAAAAGATTCATACTTAAAAGATAAGTAATTAAATAATTTATATAAATAAAATTTAATTTTTTCTTTTAAAATTAATAATAATTTTTATAACTCAATTGTTAATTAATAATAAAAATAGTCATCCATAATTATTATCCATCAAAACATCAACAAAATATTTTATTATATATTAAATTCTCAACCAACCCATTCAAAAATATATTAAATATCAAATAAAAAACAAAGACATGAAACCCATGGAAATTGTCTTAATAATTAATAATAAAAATAATCATCCATAATTATTATCCATTAAAATACCAACAACTTTTTTATTATATATTAACTTCTCAACCAATCCATTCAAAAATATCTTAAATATCAAATAAAAAACATCTAGGGCGTTGTCTAAACATATGACAAAACATATCTTGGTGAAATAGCCATTTTCAAAAAGTCAAATTTTTAGACTATGCCTACAACAAGTGCCTATATGTTCAAGACGAGCTTTTAACTTGCTAACAAATTACTTTCCATTTTGAACATACAATCATTATAAATGTAACTCCATCGAGAAATCAATAAATTGCATTTCTGAATGCATAAATGGATTCAACATGCTGAGAAATCTCCTCAAAATGTTATATGCTCCCAGCTTGTATAAATGACCTCCCAAGATTTTCACATATTTTCAGAGAAGTCTCCGGACTACAAGATCTTGCGCCACGTGTCCTTTCGACCAACAGTCGAGATCCACTTCGGCACTCGCGACTTCGGCGAGTTCATACTTCATAAACTCTTGGTCAGTTTCCTCCAGAGTACGAAATCTCTAGACTACGGGATCGCTTGCCATGTATCACCTCATCCAATGATCCTTGTTCAACAGTCAACACTTGACGGGGAACGAGTAAGGGCCACGTGTCGCTCCACAACACGTTCCCGGTTAGTCAGGTAGTCAAAGGCACGTCCCTTAGATCGACGACTCGGAAGGATCTGAGGATCAACGGTCCACGTCACTTCTACAGTTCAACATTCGGGAGTTCGGTGTGTGTATTTATCAAATTTCTCTCCGGACCAGACTGGATCTGTTGCCACGTGTGCCTAGCATCTATAGCTAGTATTTTCTCTGGTTGATATAGATTCGAGGAAAACTCACGCATTCCTATATCGCCGAATACCAAGACTCTCGGATAATCATTGATTTGTGGACATGTGTCCCTCCAATTCCAATGGTTTAGACTAACTCACCGACTTTGACATTCGGGAGTTTCGGCACGAGACCATTCCAAATCTACCGAAGTAAGACTTCGCCAAAGTGCTTAACGCCTCCCTTCCTATGTCCGATCTAATGGATGAGAACAAGCCATAATGGATCCCCAAATCGATGATCCTTGTCGATTTGTGACTTCGGCCTTCAACTACTTTAAGGGATTGTGAAGTCACAAGTCTCGAAGTCCCGAAATGCTAGCTCCATTTGAGCTAGCGTAGGGTTCCTAGGCCCTGGTCACATGGATAATTTGGAAATTATGGGGGCCACGCGTTAATCCTTTAGCAGCAATTGGGTTAAGGACATGGGCACGAGCCCTCGGTCAGATGGGTGAATAGTCTAAGGGAAAAGCACCCTTCTCCCACAGAATTCAGACTTAACATTCCCGCTAAGGTAAACTTCATATGGTTGGCAGGGATTAAGCATTTCCTTTCCTGTTAATTCCTTCAACTGCACAACACCTCCATCTGTGATAGAATTTATCTCATATGGCCCTAGCCAATGCATTCTGAACTTCCCTGGGTGTTGCAAGTATTTACTATCATAGAGGAGAACCAGATCTCCAACTTTGAAGTTCTTCTTCTTAATATGTTTGTCATGCCATGCTTTATCCTTTGCTTTCTTTACCTCCTGATGGAAACCAACTATGATTATGTCTTCTTCTAGTTCCATGAGTTGAGCTAATCTTTCATGTGTTGCACCTCTTTCTATCATATTTGTAATTTTTGCAATGTAGAAACTTGGTATCAAATAATCTAAGGGAACTACTGCTTCTTGTCCATAGACCAACCTAAAGGGTGTTTTCCATGTTAGCTTCTTGCATGTAGTCATATAAGACCATAACACTGTTGGTACCTTCAAGTCCCAGTCATCCCCGTTTACATTGAAAATCTTAGTCAATTCATTCTCCAATATCTTATTGAACACTTCTATTGTCCCATTTGCTTGAGGATGATAAGGAGTGCTCTTTTGGTGATGTATCTCAAATTCTTCTAACATTTCCTCAATTTTGGTTTTGATAAAGTGAGTCCCTTGATCACTCATCAATATTCTTGGACATCCAAACCTTGTCACTACATGTTCAAACAAAAAGCATGTTGCAGTCTCTGCACTACAATCCCTTACTGGTGTTGCCTCAACCCATCTGGTCAAGTATTTTGTTGTTGTAATAATATATCTAGCTCATGATCTTCTTGTTGGTGGATTAATTGGGCCTACAAATTCTATTTCCCACTTATTAAACACTTGCAAAGTCACTTGAGGTCTCAATGGAATTTCATCCGTCATGGATGGCTTTCCAACTCTCTGACAATCATCACAATTATGACAATACTCCTTTGAATCCTTGTGAACTATTGGTCACCATAATCATGTGCGTAATACCTTCTATGTATTAGCTTTCCCTGCATAGTGTCCTCTCACAATTCCTTCATGGGCTTCTGCTAAAATGATAGGTATTTCATGCTCCATAACACATCTCCTCAAAATGTTATATGCTCCCATCTTGTATAAATGACCTCCAATCAATTGGTAGTATGCAGCTCTGACCACCATTTTTTTCTTCTGTGCAGTAGTGAATTCTCTTGGTGCAAATCATGTACTCAAAAACTCAATAATGTCAGCAAAATACTCATCATCTATCTGTACTGAAAACAATTGTGCATCTGGGAAGTTTTACTCCAAGTTATTGGGTTCTTGTCCATTAGTTATCCTGGATAAGTGATATGGTAATGCATTCAATCTTCCAGGCTTCACCACAACTTCAAATTCAAACTCTTGGAACAAAAGTATCCATATGAAAATTCTTCCCCCAAACACTGGCTTATTGACTAAATATTATATGATCCCAACTTGGTCATGATCCCTTTCATACTAAGCAATCATGACCAAGCTTGTATAAATGATTCAACATGCTAAGAAATATCCCCAAAATGTTATATGCTACAAGCTTGTATAAATGACCTCCCAAGATTTTCATAGATTTTCAGAGAAGTCTCTGGACTATGGGATCTTGTGCCACGTGTCCTTTTCGACCAACGGTCAAGATCCACTTCGGATTTTTGTTTGAACATGTAGTGACAAGGTTTGGATTTCCAAGAATATTGATGAGTGATAAAGGGACTCACTTTATCAATGCCACAATTGAGGAAATGCTAGAATAATTTGAGATACATCACCAACAGAGCACTCCTTATCATCCTCAAGCGAATGGGACAATAGAAGTGTTCAATAAGATATTGGAGAATGCCTTGACAACGATTTCCAATGTAAAAGGGTATGACTGGGACTTGAAGGTACCAACAATGTTATGGGCTTATAAGACTACATGAAAGAAGCTAATAGGGAAAACACCCTTTAGGTTGGTGTATGGATAGGAAGAAATAGTTACCTTGGATTATTTGATACCAAGTTTCTACATTTCAACAATTACAGATATGATAGAAAGAGGTGCAACACAGGAAATATTAGGTCAACTCATGGAACTAGAAGAAGACATGATCATAGTTGGTTTCCATCAGGAGATACAAAAAACAAAGGATAAAGCATGGCATGACAAACATATTAAAAAGAAGAACTTCAAAGTTGGAGATCTAGTTCTCCTCTATGATAGTAAATACTTGCAATACCCAGGGAAGATTAGAATGCATTGGCTAGGGCCATATGAGATAAAGTATGTCACAGATGGAGGTGTTGTGCAGCTGAAGGACTTAACAAGAAAGGAAATGCAAGGAATGGTGAATGGTAGTCGATCGAAACTGTACAGGGATAGTCGACCTACCAATCCTCAGTAATTACAATGCAGAAAGTAGAATTGTACATAATGTATATAGTAGGAAGAAAAAAAAGAAAAAGAAAAAAAAGAAAAAAAATAGAAAAAGAAGAAAATGAAGAGTAGAAAATTGAGAATAAGTGGTAGAAAGACAATTGAGAATGATAGTGCATAGCAAAAAACAGACTGGTGTGACAATAATTCAAGATACTGCAAATAGAACATATATGAAAAAAGGTAAGTACAGTGCCTTAGAGAAGCATGACAGTAAAAAATATTGTGCACCAGAAAAACAAAATAGTCGAGAAAAAGAAAAATCGGGCTCCATAAAAGTAAGGCGCAAAACAAACATTTATGATAGTGGAGGAAGCATGCTCGATAAGATTTGGATAATTTATGACAACACTATAGAAGTAAAAATCATGTCCGACAAGCCACATTGTGACTTTGAGCAAACACAAAGCCAAGGAGTAAGAAGCCAAGAGATGTAATACCCATGTTTCCCCCAGTTTGTAAATATAAATATAACTGGCCAAAAGACTATGGAGGACTAAATATTTATGAATGTTTGATTTGATGAACCCTTGTATAAAAGGGTCAATGTATGAACTTATGTTGTTAATAGAATTTGAATATGTTTTGCACAACTGCTGAAAGGGGGAAACTTTTCCAATATAGACCATGAATGTTATGAGAGAGATGGTGAAAAGAAACCAAGTATGGTTGAGATGACCCTCACCAGACTAGTACCTACTGGGAGTAATTTCTCAATAGTCCTCTGACCCAGAAATGAATTAGTAGTTAGGCTAGTAGTTGGAAGTCCATCCTCAAGAGTTAATGAGGAGATGGGGACAGGTACCCATCTGTAAGGCTTCCAGGCTGGAACACGAATTGGGATTCCGACCCACACAACATTGCCGAGGAAGGAAATAAATGAGGTAATTCGGGGGACAGAGACAGATCTGGGAGATAACAGGGTAGATAAAACACTCCCCCGAGAAGAGAAATGAACATACTTCGATTCTGAAGTTGAGACGAAAAAGTTGAGCAGTAAGCTCGATCTGGCTGTAAGAAGCCAGGGGCAGGGTTTCGCTACAAGCTGATAAACAAGGCTGACGAGTGACTAAGGAAGTAATCATGCAGACCTCCTTGCTTGGAGTAGAGAAAACCAGACACCCAGTTCATGTGGGAGAAGGAGAGTAACCTTTGTCCTTGACTGTTGTGGAGCAAAGAGAAAGAAACTCTCTTAGAGCATCATGGTCTAGCTCGGGGGTGGCCAGTGGTAAATCTAGTAGGAGTGGTTGTGCCTATGGTTGGGAGGAAACATGCACCCCTTTCAACAATTGATTCACATTTTCTAGTTCTGATAAGTATTTTCCTACTATGTGTATTATATTGGATATGATGATGAAATGTCTATATTTATGATTCAGTCTTGCAGTATTTGAATAGTTATTAGAAAAGCTCTGTGATTTCTGTAAACTGTTATATATATATGATCTTTCAATTTATATCAGTTTTGCTGCTAGATAGTCATGAGATGTGAATCCACAGGAGAGAAGGGTTAGGATTGACTGAAATGAATAGGCCCTACCAACCCTGTGAAGTTTACCTTAGCGAGAATGTTAAGTCTAAATTTTGTGGGAGAAGGGGGTTTTTCCCTTAGACTATTCACCCATCTAACCGAGGTCTTATGCCCATGTCCTTAACCCAATTGTTGATAAAGGATTAGCGGCTGGCCCCTAGAATTTCCAAAGTATCCATGTGACCAAGGCCTAGGAACCCTGCGCTAGCCCAAAAGGAGATAGCTATTTCGGGACTTCAGGACTTATGACTTCACAATCCTTGAAAGTAGCCAAAGGCCGAAGTTCTGAATTGATGAGGACCGTCGATCTGGGGATCTAGTATGGCTCTCTCTCAGTCGTTAGATCAGACATAGGAAGGGAGGTGTTAAGCCCTTTGGCCAAGTCTTACTTCGGGAGATTTGGAATGGTCTCGTGCTAAAACTCCTGAATGTCAGAGTTGTGGATTTAATATGGACCATTGAAACTAGAGGGACACGTGTCCACAGATCAATGATTATCCGAGAGTTTGGGTATTCGATGATATAGGAACATGTGATTTTTCCTTGAATCTCTGCTAGCCAGAGTAAATCTTGGTCGTAGATGCTAGGCACACTTGGTGGCAGATCCGACGTGGTCCGAAGAGAAATCCGAGAGATACACACACTGAACTCCCGAATGTCGAACTGTTGAAGTGATGTGGATCTTCGAATCTCAGATCCTTTGGGATCCTTTTGAGCTGTCAATCTAAGGGACCCACCTTTGACTACCCAACTAACTGGGAATGCATCGTGGAGAGACATGTGGCCCTTACTCGTTCCCCATCAAGTGATGACCGTTGAACTATGACTATTGGATGAGGGGATATATGGCAAGCGATCCCGTAGTCTGGATATTCCATACTCTGGAGGAAACCAACCAACATTTTACGAAGTATGAACTCGCCAAAGTCACGAGTGCCGAAGTGGATCTTGAATGTTGGTCAAAAAGGACATGTGGCACAAGATCCCGTAGTCTGGAGACTTAGATCTTCGGGGGATTTGTGTCGAGAGGATTCAGTATGCTCTGAAGCCGAAGCCGTGAAGTAATGAGAACTGTAGATCTATGGATCTGCATGGGATCTTGCATACTATTAGATTAAAATACTGAGCAATTATCAGTCTATGATGATGTCGCTCATTGACCTCATCCCGGGTGACATGGACCCGTTCTACACTTGCCACGTGTCACCCATTTTTGGAAAAATTACATACCCATTGTTCTTGTTAGAGCATGATACATGTCACCCCTATTGAGGACACACGTCACCCCTTGACCGTCTTCGTGTGTCTGTTCCTGGTTCGTACCCATCTAGCCAATGTGGCTGGTGACGTATACGAGATTCTAGTTGTATGGGTAACTTCGGGAGTTCGGGGATTTTTGGGCATGTCATAATTTAGGAACGACCAACACCAAACGTAGAACACCAATGGTCGAAGGGCCAAGTCCATGTGGTGAGATATCGAGAGTTCGGGAGTTCGGGCATAGTATAGTAAAAATAAAGATTCAACGAGAATCGTCGATTTTCAAAGGGAGAAATTCTAATGAAAATAGTCGATCTCCAAACGCCGAATGTCGAAGGACTAGGGGCACGTGGTGAGTTTACAGGAATTTAGGGATTGGGAAAAAGGTATGTTCAACACCAAGTACCGAAGCCCCCTTTTTAACCATATATCTTGGCAGAGGATGTGAGTCATTGATCCCCTCCGTTGTTTGACAATTTGAGAATTTTACAACACCTTTGGAACTCCCGAAGTCCAAGAACTTCCGAAGTGCCGAAACCTTTGCTAACACAGGCTCTTAGCTCCCAGTTTTCAGCCTGAGGTCATGAGGAGGACCCCACTAGCTAGTTCAAGTGCACAGTAAGAGATGTCAGTTTCGGGGAAGCTCTTTAAGAGGGTTTTTCTTAAGTAAGGGACCGAAATTGAACTAGGGAAAGAGGAAATTTGATGCTCCACCCCTAGAAAGGCTATTTAGGGGTTGGGTGTGTTACAAATTGGTATCATAGCATGGAAACATCACTTGGCCTACTTGGGCTCATGCAAGAGTCGCATAGAAATATTATTAGAGTACTTATGGGTTAACTCCCTACCTTACCTTCCTCTATAAGAAACTTGTTTGAACCTCTACTGAAGAGAGGAACAAAACCTTCTACTGTTTATAGATGTTTTGGAAGCCTACACTTGAGGTTGCTAATGTTTCCAAATAAATAACTGACTTCACATTGCAATGATATGTGTTGTTCATGAATTGGTATATTAGTAACTAACATAAAATGTTTTATCTCCACTCAAGCAATCAGTGAACAATAGGAGAACCAAAACGTAAAGGATGGTGACACATCAGGATTTGGGGGAGAGCTCCCAAAATAGAGAGGAAGAATATGATGAAAGGAGGGTGGTGGAAACCCCTCCAAATTTGACCGAAAATGTAAGAAGCCTCATGGAAGAATTACAAATTTATAAGGATGACAATGAAAGGCTGATCAAGGAGCAGGAAAATAGGAAAAAAATTAATGCAGTCCTACTTCAAAGTCTATTAGATATACAAAGGCAACTACAACATGGTCCAGTTTCCATTCATGTTGACATGCATCATACTAAGAAAACTCCAATTCCACTTGAGATACAAAAGCATGGTCTTGAAAGTGGCCACACCAAGAGAAACACCTCAAAGAAGGCCCAACATGGAGCCAAGAGACATCCAATGGAAGATTCCTCTGGTGAGGACACTGACAACTCCAAGGAATATTCTAGTGGTAAAACTAGTTCCCATTCTCAAACATGAGGAAAGAAGAGGAAACATTCCAAGAGCTATGACCCTGAAGAATTCAAGAAAGTGAAACCACCCACCTTCGATGGAGAGATTAAGAAAGGGGAAGAAGAAAAAGTTTGGCTACTTGGCATGAAGAAGTACTTCAGAGTCCATGACTACTCTGAAAACTTAAAGGATCAGATAGCCATTTTCAACCCAAATGGGAAGGATTCCATTTGGTGGGAGGACCTTAGGAATGTGAAAGGAGTCAATGATAAGGACTTGTCATGGAAACAATTTGAGAAATACTTCAAGAAGAAGTACCTATCAAAAAATTACTTTGATGGGAAGACCAAGGAGTTCTATGAACTCAAACTGGGAAAAATCATCATAGATGAGTATATCAACAAATTTCTCGAGCTGATGAGGTATGTTCCCTACATAAAAGATGAAAAGGTAAAGATTCAACGATTTATTAGTGGCTTACCCTAGTCCTATCGGGACACGATTGAACTTGATGAGCCAAAGACCTTAGAAGATACTATTCGAAAATCAAGGTATTTCTATGACCAATTCAAGAGTAAGACAGAACCCCATGAGGAATGGAAGAAGAAAAACAATTCAAAATTCAATAAGAAGGGGTTTAAATCCTCGAGATTTAAGAGCCCTAGTAAGAAATCTAGGATGATCCTTCCTTCCAGAAGTGTGTATCAACAATATTTTCCATCCCATAATGGAAATAAACCATTAAGAGAAACTCCAAGTAAGACTGATAAAATGAAGAGGGAAACCTTGAAATGTTGGGGTTGTGGAGAGGAACATATGACGAGGGACTGTTCGCATAGGTAACAGAACCCTGGGAGGGTATACAACATCCAAGAGTATACCACAATCAATGATGTGGCTAGGAGCCTACCACAAATTTATGCAGCCTTGGATAATAGACAAGATGACCACCAAGCTTCAATGGTGGAGATGGAAGGTATAATTTCCAACCATCTTGTTTCCATTTTAATTGAACCTGGTTCTAATTTGAGTTATGCTACCCCTCAAACTGTTGATAAATATAAAATGCAACAAGTTAAACATGTTAAATCATGGATGGTACAACTAGCCACTGGAACCAAAAGAAAAGTAACAAAGGTCATACCAACATGCCAACTTATCATGAGTGGGTTGCCCACCCAAGCAAACCTAAACATACTTCCTCTAGGATATTATGACATGTTGATTGGCATGGAGTGGTTGGCTACCCACAAAACCAAGTTGGACTATGAAAATGAATAAGGAAGTAGGGTAACCCTACAAGGGATTCAAAATCTTGTCTCGGTGAGACAAATATCAACCCTCCAAGTGAAGAAGTATTGCAGAAAGGGATGTCCCTTGTATGCAATACAGGTACTAAAATCTGTTGATGATGAAAAACACATCCTAGAGAACCATCCCATATTAAGAGAATATAAATATGTATTCCCAGAAGAGGTACTAGGTCTACCTCCAAGAAGGGATATTGATTTTTCAATAGAACTTGTACTAGGAGCAGTGCCACTGTCTAGAACACCCTATAGAATGAGTACACCGGAGTTAGTTGAGCTCAAAATCTAGCTGAAGGAGATGTGGGACAAAGGATACATATGGCCTAGTGTGTCTCCATAGGGATCACCATCCTTGTTTTTGAAAAAGAAAGATGGCACACTCAGACTGTGCATATATTATAGACAACTCAATAAGATGACCATCAAGAATAAGTATCCCTTGCCTATGATTAATGACTTGTTTGACCAATTAAGGGGTGCTACCATATTCTCCAAGATTGAATTGAGGTCTGGATACCATCAGGTCTGAATTAAAGATGAAGATATCCACAAGGCAACCTTTAGGACAAGGTATGGTCACTATGAATTTTTGGTGGTGCCATTTGGGCTTACCAATGCACCAACCACTTTTATGTGCTTAATGAATAACGTATTCATAAAATTCTTGGATAGGTTTGTGTTGATTTTCATTTATGATATTCTAATCTATTCCAAGAATAGAGAAGAGCACGAAGAACATTTCAAACTAGTACTCCAAGTGCTAAGAGAACATCAACTCTATACTAAGCTTAGTAAGTGTGACTTTTTTGAGAAACAAGTCCATTAATTAGGCCATGTTATTTTTGAGGAAGGAGTGGTTGTTGATATTGAAAAGATTAAATCCATCATGGATTGGCCTACCCCAAAAGATGTATTTGATATCAGATCCTTTATGGGTTTGGCATGATACTATAAGATATTCATAAAAGGATTCTCCAAGATTGGTTTCCGAATCGCCTCCCTTCATAAAAAGGGGGTTAAATTCATTTGGACATCATAACGTGAAGAAAGATTTCAAGAGTTGAAATACCTTCTGACCAATGCACATGTACTGAAGATCACAGATCCAAACAAGGATTTCCTTGTGTGTACAAATGCCTGTAAGGAAGGTCTCAGAGGAGTCCTTATTCAAGAAGGACATGTGATTTTCTACGATTCCAAAAAAATGAATGAGCATGAAGTCAATTATATGAACCATGATATGGAACTGGCTTCCATAATGCATGCTTTAAAGATGTGGAGGTATTACCTCCTAGCTAGGAGATTTGTAGTTATTCCAGACCATAGTGGATTGAGGTAATTGTTTGACCAACCAAAACTCAATGTGAGACTAGTTAGGTGGATGGATCTCCTTAGTGAGTTTTATTTTGAAATCAAACATATCAAAGGAAAGGAGAATATGGTGGTTTATTCCCTTAGTATAAGTATGAAAGTAATTCATTTGGCAGTTGTAAGCGCCAGTGAATCACACATCAAAGAGAGGGTAAAAAATGCACAAGAGATAGATGCATTTTTCAAGACCGTGACATCATACCTAAAGCAAGATCCCACATGGCTGAATTATGAAGGTTATAAGAAGATTAATGATGACCTGCTGACTTACAAGGGTAGATTATACATTCCAAATTGTGACGACTTGAATAGGTTCATAATGGATGAACTACACAAAAGACCATATACTTGTCATCCTGGTTACCAGAAAATCATCACGACCACTAGAAATCTATTCTATTGGCCCGGACTGAAAAATAACATAGTTGATTACTTAGATAAGTGTCTAGAATGTTAGCAAGTCAAGGTAGAGCACCAACACCCAATAGTTTGCAACTGTACCAATTACCGAATGGAAATGGGAAACCATCTCCATGGATTTCATCACAGGATTACCAAGATCACCCAAACAGAACAATGCCATCATGGTAGCTGTGGAAAAACTGAGCAAAGTTGCTCACTTCATACCTGTAAAGTCAACCTGCAAGGAAATAGATATTTACAATATCTTCATGAAAGAGATATTCAGGTTGCATGGAATGCCTAAGGAAATTATATCCTATAGAGATACAAAGTTTACTTCAAACTTTTGGTAATATCGGTTTGTTGGTTTTGAAACAAAATTGCTCGTTAGTACCTCCTATCATCCTCAGATTGATGTTCAAACAGAGAGGGTAAACCCAATATTAGAAGACATGTTGAGAATGCATGTAATGCATCAACAAAATAAATGGGAGGACTACCTATCACTGGTAGAATTTTCTTACAACAATGGCTATCAAGAGTCATTAAAAATTAGTCCTTTTGAAGCCCTCTATGGAAGGCAATGCAACATTCCAGTCAGCTGGAAAAACCCATTAGACGGAGTTATAATCAGGCCAGATATGTTGAAGGAAATGGAACAGTAATTGATTCATATCAGGAAAAAATTGAAGACAACCCAGGATAAACAAAAGAGCTATGGAGACTTGAAAAGGACTCTTAGAGAGTTCAAAACAGGAGATCATGTGTATCTCCGGGTTAGACCCAGGAGAAGCTCCTTGAGGATGGGAGCTTGTGCCAAGTTGGAACCTCAGTATTGTGGACCCTTTGAAGTTTTGGATAGAGTGGGACCTGTAGCCTATCGGCTAGAACTTCCTCCCACAATGAAGGCAGACAATGTTTTCCATGTTTCTTTATTAAAGATGTATGTACATGATTCTAATCATATTATTGTCTGGTCTATGATTCGGGTGGAACACGAGGGAGAGTTCCTGCCAGAACCTCAATGCATAATAGATAAGAAGGAAAACCCACTCAGGAACAGAACCATTGCACATTTCAAGGTGCAGTGGAAACACTTTGGCCTAGATGAGGCTACATGGGAAATGGATGATGCCATGAGACAAACATATCCATTTTTTTTAATTTTGTACATACAAAGCACATCGATAGATAGAACATAGAGGAAAATGTTCCTTTAAGGGGGAGGGGATTGCAATACCCCAGTTTCCCCCAGTTTGTAAATATAACTATAGGTGGCCAAAAAAATATGGTGGACTAAATATGTATGAATGTTTGATTTGATGAACCCCTGTATAAAAGGGTAAATGTATGAATTTTTGTTATTAATAGAATTTGAATATGTGTTGCACAATTGTTGAAAGGGGGGAAGTTTTCCAAGGTATACCATGAATGCTATGAGATAGATGGTCCAGGGAAACCAAGTATGGTTGAGATGACCCTCATCAGACCAATGTCTACTGGGAGTAATTGCTCAACAGTCCTCTGACCCAGAAATGAATTACTAGTCAGGATGGTAGTTGGAAAGACATCCTTAAGAGTTAATGAGGAGATGGGGTAGGGTACCCATCTGTAAGTCTTCCAGGCCTGACCATGAATTGGGATTCAAACCCACACAACCTTGCCGAGGAAGGCAATAAATGAGGTAATTTAGGGGATAGAGACAGATCTGCAAGATAACAAGGTAGAGAAAACACTCTTCTGAGAAGAGCAGTGAACAAACTTTGATTCTGAAGTTGAGAGGAAAATGTTGAGCAATAAGATTGATATAGCTGTAAGAATCCATGGGCAGGGTTTTTCTACATGCTGATAAACGAGGCTAATGAGTGACTGAGGAAGTACTCGTGCATACCTCCTTTCTTGGAGCAGGGAAAACCAGACACCTAGTTCCCATGGGAGAAGGAGAGTAACCTTCATCTGTGATTGTTGTGGAGCAAAGAGAAAGAATCTCTCTCAGAGCATCATGGTCTAGCTCGGGAGTGGCCAGTGGTAAATCTAGTAGGAGTGGTTGTGCCTATGGTTGGGAGGAAACAACCCTTTCAGCAGTTGCTTCACATTTTCTAGTTCAAAAAAGTATTTTCCTACTATGTGTAGTATATTGGATGTGATGATGAAATGTCTGTGTTTATGATTCAGTCTTGCAGTATTTGAACAATTATTAGAAAATATCTACGATTTCCATAAACTATTATATATATATATATATGTGTGTGTGTGTGTGTGTGTGTGTGTGTGTGTGTGTGTGTGTGTGATCTTTCAATTTATCTCAGTTTTGTTGCTAGATAGTCATGAGATGTGAATCCACAGGAGAGAGGGGCTAGGATTGACTGAAATTCCTAAGCCTTGACAATCCTGCGAAGTTTACCTTAGCGGGAATGTTAAGTCCAAATTCTTTGGGATAAGGGTGTTTTTCCCTTAAACTATTCACCCATCTAACCGAGGACTCAGGCCCATGTCCTTAACCCAATTGTTGATAAAGGATTAGTGCTTGGCCCATAGAATATCCAAAGTATCCATGTGACCAGGGCCTAGGAACCCTGCGCTAGCCTAAAAGGAGCTAGCCATTTCGGGACTTCGAGACTTGTGAGTTCACAATCCTCGAAAGTAGTCGAAGGCCGAAGTCATGAATCGACGAGGACCGTTGATATGGAGATCCAGTATGACTTTCTCTCAGCCGTTAGATTAGACATAGGAAGGGATTCATCAAGCCCTTTGGTGAAGTATTACTTTGGGAGATTTGGAATGGTCTCATGCCGAAACTCCTGAATGTCGAAGTCGCGGAGTTAATCTGGACCATTGGAACTGGAGGGACACGTGTCCACAAATCAATGATTATCAGGGAGTCTAGGTATTCAACAATATAGGAACGTGTGAGTTTTCCCCGAAGCTATGCCATTCAGAGTAAATCCTAGCCGTAGACGCTAGGCACATGTGGTGACAAATCCGATGTGGTCCGAAGGGAAAGCTGGGAGATACACACACCGAACGCTCGAATGTCGAACTCATGAAGTGGCGTGGACCGTCGATCCTCAGATCCTTCGGGATCCTTTTGAGCCATCAATCTAAGGGACCCACCTTTGACTACCTGAATAACTGGGAATGCATCGTGGAGAGACACATGGTGACGCAACCCTCCCCAACTCGCGGGTCAGAAAGTCCACGTACACAGGATCGTTCTTCTCTCCTTGGCCCGAAGAGCTCTCGTCAATCGCTCTTCTATTTCCCTTTTGGGAAATCTGCACCCACAGCAAAACCTCATGGGACTCCTCCTTCACCTTTCAGGAAATCAGACTTCACAACTTCACGAATCTTGTGGTCGAGTGTCTTGTCACTTAGACCCCCGAATCTCGAAACTCTGAAACTCCGATATCAACTTCGGCTTTTTGGCTTTCGCGAGTTCACGAGTTGCGATGACATACAACTCTGCTCTACGAACCCCGAAATCTCGATGCTCTATTTCTCGAAATCCTGAAATGTCAACTCTAGCACGGTTCCCGGCGCTGGCCCCACGACTAGACTTTTTTCCATTTCGGGACTTCGCACTTCGGGAGTTCGCGAGTCCTGATGCAATGTTTTCGGGACTTCGACTCACGAAACTCTGAAATGGTCAACACAATTGACTTCTACGTCGATAGTGCGCCACCTGTCCACCTCGCTGGCTCCTATGGTCCCACACAGTCCTATCGACCCTTTGCAGCTTTGCAGTTCGTGATTTCGCGAACTTTGATACCAAGTCTTCGACCCTTCAACTCACGAAATCCCGAGATGTGATTTCCCGAGTTATCCAATGGTCCTGACTAATTTGGATCCAACGGCTCTACCTCTCTTGAGCTTGAACCTTGAAGCAATTACCTTAACTCTATGGCCGTTATGCGAGATCTGACGGCTCGTGGGACTTCGCGAATTCTCCACGGAGAATTCCGACCGTCCGATGTCTCCTTGATGATTCCTGCGGGACGACCACAATATTCCCTTACGAAACTTGTCCTCCTGCAAAACAACTTCTTCTCGCCTTCTTTCAATTCTTCAAGGCACTTAGCCTCCGACTTCCTTTCAAGAACTTAAGGAATTTAACCTTATCTTGAGACCTTCCACAACTCCGAGTCTTTAAAGAAACCCTTGCGCGTACTCCTTGCGGTATACCTTCAAACACTTCAAGTGTTGAAGACCTTCGACTCTGCGCACTCCTTGCAGCAGCAGTCCTTCAATAGCTTCTCAGGTTTCAAACCCTGAATTCAAGTTTGGTCTATGCACACCTTGCATGACTCCTGTGCCTAAATGCACTTCTGAAGAAAGTGAGAGCAAAAGAAAAACTATCTGAGCCTTCAGAGACACAACCCTGAATTCTTGTCGACGCACTCCTTGCGGACAAACTCCACTACACTCCTTGTAGGAATTTTAATCACTCAGACAGAGAAACAATTGAAACTCATTCCTTACTCTCTCTTAGACTTCAAACACAAAGCATGAAATCATATACACAGCATATAAAGAAAATGTATAACAGAAAGTAAACATCCATGAGCATAACATTCAACATACATACATAGAGAACAAACACGATGCCATGAATTTGAATCACAAGCTATTTCTATTAATTCAAATCTCTGTACATGGGTGTTTTGTTTACACAACTCTTTGCTTTCTTCTCTGTATGCTCTCTGCTCTTGCTCCTGTTCATTCCTCTTTCCTAATGTTACAATGATACAAGTGAGGGTGTCTATATCCGTTTTCCCTCCGGCTCTAAAACTGTCTAATCTAGAATTAAATTCTATCTACCTATTTTATCTTAACATAAATGCCTCTATCTACTTCAGACGAAAGCGGGACGCTCAAGGTCTGATTACAATCTTACAAGTGCGCTCCTTCTTAATTATCTCATTTAAGATTGGCGCATTCCACTTCAAAACAATTTAAACATGAAATGCGCTGGCACTGGTCCAGCTGTCTTCCACATCCACGCGCGCTCACTACCTACTGGCGATGCTCTTGCATGATACTCCCTTGCTTGAAAAATTTCATGGGCTCCTGTCCATGAGCTCGTGTACGGTCTGTCCATGCTTCCTCAGCTTTATATGGGTACAAATACGAGACATTGAATATCGGAGAAATTCCGATCCCATCGGGTAATTCAATCTCGTAAGCATTCGCCCCAAATTTCTTCAAGACCTTGCATGGTCCAATTTTCTTCATTTTCAATTTATTATATGTTCCTCTCAGGAACCTTTCCTTTCTCAAATGTGCGAGAATCAAATCACCAACTTCAAATTGAAGTTGTCTTATGTGCTGATCTTCTCTCCGCTTATACTCCTGGTTTGAGTTTTGTAATCGCTACTTCACTTGGCTTTGAAGTTCCTTCATCGCCTCTGCTAAATCTTCTGCACTAGCACTCCTAGTTGGACTCTGTTCTGAATCCCTCAACTTAGAAATTCCCCTTAGTTGCATGCCATAGACAATCTGAAATGGACTCTGTCCTGTGCTTCTGTTTACCGAGTCATTATAAGCAAACTCTTCTTGTGGTAATATGTTGTCCCACTGGCTGTGGTGTTCTGTTACCAAGCTCCTCAGCAAGTCTCCCAGACTTCTATTTAATGCTTCAGTTTGTCCATCTGTTTGAGGATGATAAGCAGAACTAAATGACAAGTTAGTTCCCAGCTTCTTCCATAAGGTTCTCCAGAAGTGTCCTACGAACTTAGTATCTCTATCCGAAACTATGCTCCTTGGTAAGCCATGAAGTCGAATGACTTCTTTGAAAAACAGGTTCACAATGTGAGTTACGTCGCTGGTTTTATGACATGGAATGAAATGTGCCATCTTGGAAAATCTATCCACCACCACAAAGATTGAGTCGAACCCTCTTTTTGTTCTCGGCAACCCCAATATGAAATCCATGCTAACTGCATCCCACGGCCTCTTAGGTATGGGCAATGGTTGATAAAAACCCGCATTTTGCCTCTTGCCTTTCGAATGTTGACAAATTCTACATCTGTCCACAAATATCTCGACCTCTTCCCTCAGTACTGGCCAAAAGTATGACTCATTCAACTTTGTGAATGTCTTGTCATGATCGAAGTGTCCGACCAATCCTCCACTGTGTTTCTCCTTCAAAAAATTCTCCCTCATGGAGCATTTTGGAATACAAAGTTGATTGCCCTTAAACAACAATCCTTCCTGGATCATGTATTCTTCCCATTGGCTTTTATCTCTGAGAACTGGATTCTCATCTGCTTCATACACCTCTTTAAAATCTGGATCAGCTGTGTACATGTTTATGAGGTCATCAAAACCCAATGTTTTGACTTTGAACTCCTGCAATAGCAAACACTTCCTGCTCAAAGCATCAACAACTTTGTTAGCAGTACCAAAAATATGTTTAATCACAAAAGTGAAATTTTGCATATATTCAACCCATTTAACATGTCTTTGATTCAACTTTTCCTGTTGAGTCACAAATTGCAATGCATGATTATCACTATATAAGACAAATTCTTTGGGGACTAAGTAATGCCTCCATTTCTTCAATGCCTGAACTATAGCATAGAACTCCTTGTCATACATAGAGTATTTCACTTTCGCTTCATTCATCTTCTCGCTGAAGTATGCTATCAACCTGTCTTCTTGACTCAAGACTACCCCTATTGCAAATCCACTTGCACCGCATTTCACTTGAAATACCTTTTGGAAATCAGGCAACACCAAAATTGGTTGTTCCGTGATCTTCCTTTTCAACAAATTGAAACTCTTTTCAGCCTCTTTTTTCCAGTGAAAAGACTTATGTCTCTTCTTCATTGTGTCCATCATCAGTGCACTAATTCCACTGAAATTCCTGATGAATTTTCGGTAGAAACTAGCCAATCCATGAAAACTTCTCACCTCAAAAATATTCTTCGGTGATGGCCAATTCTTAATTACCTCCACCTTATTTGGATCCATCCTCAAATTATTTGTAGAAATGACAAACCCCAAATAAATGAGTTCTGTCTTCATGAATGAGGAATTTTTCATTTTTATCAACAACTTCTCCTGCTGTAGCCTCTTCATCACTATAGCCAAATGTTTCAAGTGTTCAACCTCTATTCTACTGAAAATCAATATATCATCAAGATATACGATAAAAAAATTTCCGATGAAATCCTTCACGACTTCATTCATCAACCTCATAAAATTACTTGGCGCATTTGTTAAGCCAAACGGCATAACAAGCCATTCATACAACCCTTCGTTGGTTTTGAAGGTTGTCTTCCATTCGTCACCTTCTCTCATGCGAATCTGGTGATATCCACTTTTCAAATCGATCTTCGAAAAAAAAATTGCCCCACTCAAGCAATCCATCAGATCATCCATCCTTGGCAATTGAAATCTGTATCTAATAGTTATTCTGTTGATCACCCTCGAGTCAATACACATCCTCCAGCCTCCATCTTTCTTCAGACTGAGTACTGTCAGAACAACACACAGACTCAAGCTTTCTCTGACCAACCCTTTGCCCATCAAATCTTGGACTTGTCTTTTGACCTCTTCATTCTCCCGTGGCGTCAATCTGTACGCAGCTTTGTTTGGAAAACTAGCTCCTGGTATGAGATCAATGTGATGAATCACACTTCTGATTAGTGGCAATGAACGAGGTAGTTCGTCCACTACTATGTCAGCGAACTCTTCCAACAATTCCTGAACCTCTTCTGGTAAATCATCTTCCCTTGTGCTGGTTAAAATAATCTTTGTCTTCCTGACCACAATGAATTGTGGTTCCTCCTTCTTCTTAACCTCTGTAAGAATTTCCTTCCCACTCATGAGAAGTACAGTGTTACTTACTTCAGGTTTCACCTCCTTATCTTTGATTGGAAGCAACATTTGAGTTCTGCCATTCTTCTCTAAGGTGTATGTATTCATCCTTCCATCATGAATCACATTCCTGTCATATTGCCATGGTCTACCCAGCAATAGATGACAAACATCCATAGGAATAACATCACACAAGATCTTATCATTATATCCTCCTATCTTAAATTCAACTAAACATTGTTTAGTGACATTTACCTGATGTCCTTTTTGTAACCACGAAACTCTGTATGGGCTTGGATGTTCAATCATCTCTAGCTCCAAATTTTCTACAATATTTGTAGAAACGAGATTATCTATGCTACCACTGTCTACAATGACTTTGCATACCCTATCCTTGGTCTTGCAAGAGTCCAATTTTTTTTGTTTCTTTGGATTGAACTCTCCACCTCCTTCTCTGGTGTCAAAAAATATTTTCGCATCATCAACGATATTCCACCTTCAGCATCCTCTGCCTCAACATTCCGCCTCTATGCTTTGGTAATGTGAGCCTCTCCTTCCTCTTTCTTCTTGTCTAGACATTCATAAGACTTGTGTCCAGCCTTTCTGCATGTGAAGCATTTTATCACTCCACCTCTTCCTCTTCCTCTACCTCTGGTACGAGGAAACATATTATTATCAGCATAATCTCCTCTCGGATTAGTATATTGCCCCCTCTGGTCAGCATACTATCCTCTCTGATCAGCATACTGCCCTCTCTGTGAGATTCCACCTCTCTCAGTTCGAGTCTAATGTTTCTTCCACTCCTCCTTAGGCTTCTGATTTCTTTCCTGGACAACTGACTTGCCCCTGGGTTAACTTCTTCCTTGCCCTCTTTGACCCTGCTTTTGGCTCAGCTTCTCCTTAGCTTTCAGAGCCATTTGATAAGCATCTTCCACCATTTGGATGGTCAACATACTTATCTCATCCTAAATTTCATATCTCAGGCCATTCATATACCTGGCTACTTTTTCATCGTTGCTTTCACGATGACCTGCCCTGATATTCAACCTGTAGAACTCTTCAATGTATTCCTTCACTGGCATCAGCTTCTATCTCAGGTTCTGCATTCTCCTGAATAGAGTAATTTGATAATCTCTGGGAATGAATTTCTCTTTCATCTTTGCATCATCCTATCCCAGCTCTTAATTTTCTTCTTTCCTTGGCAACACCTGTTAGCTTGTAGTTCATCCTACCACAACGCTGCATGTCCTTTTAATCTTGTGACAACATGCTTGACTTTCTTGTCCTCTTCGACATCTTCATAGTCAAAGTATGTGTCTAGAGCTCTAATCTAGTCTAGAAGCTCTTCTACATCTAGATTTCCCTCATAAAATGGAATGTCCATCTTTTCTCTTGTGCCCATTCTTTCAATGGATTTAAGTAAGCGTTCATTTGTTGCATCTTCTGCTGTGACTTCTTCTTCTCCTTGTCCAGCTTCATCTTTTCTTTCGGAATCACTAAGATTCCCAACACCGAATGTGCGCCTTTGTGATGTCTCCATGTCCTCAAGTCTGGCGCATAAATCACGCATCTCTCTTTCCATCTCTGGATTCTGCATCTGCCTACCCCTTCTTCTTGGCATTTCCCTCTCCTCTTCCAGGTCGGGTGATTGTCTATATCTTCTCCTCGGCGCCATGGTGAATCTCCCTTTTCCCTGCTACAGAAAGAAAACAAACCTTTCTTTGTTTTGATACCAAACCTGATGCAGTGTATCAGAGTGCTCTTTTATCTCCTTCTGCCTCCCTTGCCTGAAATATACAAGAAAGAATCAGGCTCTGATACCAAACCTGATGCAGCCCTCCCCAACCCGCGGGTCAGAAAGTCCACGTACACAGGATCGTTCTTCTCTCCCTGGCCCGAAGATCTCTCGTCAATCGCTCTTCTATTTCCCTTTCGGGAAATCTGCACCCACAACAAAACCTCGTGGGACTCCTCCTTCACGTTTCAGGAAATTGGACTTTGCGACTTCGTGAATCCCGTGGTCGAGTGTCTTGTCACTCAGACCCCTGAATCCTGAAACTTCGAAACTCCGATATCAACTCCGGCTTTTCGGCTTTCGCGAGTTCACGAGTTGCGATGACATACAAATCTGTTCTACGAACCCCGAAATCCCGATGCTCTATTTCCTGAAATCCTGAAATGTCAACTCTGGCACGGTTCCCGGCGCTGGCCCCAAGACTAGACTTTTCGCCGTTTCGAGACTTTGCACTTCACGAGTTCGCGAGTCCTGATGCAAGGTTTTTGGGACTTCGACTCACGAAACTCTGAAATGGTCAACGTAGTTGACTTCTACGTCGATAGTGCGCCACCTGTACACCTCGTTGGCTCCTATGGTCCCACACAGTCCTATCGACCCTTCGCGGCTTCACGAACTTTTATACCAAGTGTTCAACCCTTCAACTCACGAAATTCCGAGATGTTATTTCGCGAGTTATCCAACGGTCCTGACTAATTTGGATCCTATGGCTCTACCTCTCCTGAGCTTGAACCTTAAAGAAATCACCGTAACTCTCCGGCTATTTTGTGAGATCTGATGGCTCGCGGGACTTCGTGAATTCTCCACGGAGAATTTTGACCATCCGATGTCTCCTTGACGATTCTTTCGGGACGACCACAATATTCCCTTACAGAACTTGTCCTCCTGCAAAGCAAATTCTTCTCACCTTCTTTCAATTCTTCAAGGCACTTAGCCTCCGACTTCCTTTCAAGAACTTAAGGACTTTAACCTTATCTCAAGCCCTTCCACAACTCTGAGTCTTTAAATAAACCCTTGCACGCACTCCTTGCGGCAGACCTTCAAACACTTCAAGTGTTGAACACCTTCGACTCCGCGCACTCCTTGCAGCAGCAGTCCTTCAATAGCTTCCCAGGTTTCAAACCCTGAATTCAAGTTTGGTCTGTGCACACCTTGCACAACTCCTGTGCCTAACTGCACTTCTGAGGAAAGTGAGAACAAAAGAAAAACTATCTGAGCCTTCAGAGACACAACCCTGAATTCTTGTCGATGCACTCCTTGCGAACAAACTCCACTGCACTCCTTGCAGGAATTTTAATCACTCAAACAGAGAAACAATTGAAACTCATTCCTTACTCTCTCTCAGACTTCAAAAACAATGCATGAAATCATATACATAGCATATAAAGAAAATGTATAAGAGAAAGTAAACATCCATGAGCATAACATTCAACATACATAAACTGAGAACAAACATAACACCATGAATTTAAATCACAAGCTCTTTCTATTAATTCAAATCTCTATACATGGGTGTTTTGTTTACACAACTCTCTGCTTTCTTCTCTGTATGCTCTCTGCTCTTGCTCTTGTTCATTCCTCTTTCCTAATGTTACAATGATACAAGTGAGGGTGTCTATATCCCTTTTCCCTCCGGCTCTAAAATTGTCTAATCTAGAATTAAATTCTATCTACCTATTTTATCTTAACATAAATGCCTCTATCTACTTTAGACGAGAGTGGGACGCTCAAGGTCTAATTACAATCTTACAAGTGCGCTCCTTCTTAATTATCTCATTTAAGATTGGCGCATTCCACTTCAAAAGAATTTAAACATGAAATGCGCTGGCACTTGTCCAGCTGTCTTCCACATCCATGCGCGCTCGCTACCTGCTGGCAATGCTTTTGCATCACATGGCCCTTCCTCGTTCCCCATCAAGTGATGACCATTAAACTAGGACTATTGGATGAGGGGATACATGGAAAGCGATCCTGTAGTCTGGATATTCTGTACTCCGGAGGAAACCAGCCAAGAGTTTATGAAGTATGAACTCGTCGAAGTTGCGAGTGCCAAATTGGATCTCGACCGTTGGTTGAAAAGGACACGTGGCACAAGATCCCATAATTGGGAGACTTATCTCTTTGGGGGATTTGCGTCGAGAGGATTCAATAAGATCTGAAGCTGAAAACGCGAAGAAATGAGAACCGTATATCTATGGATTTGTGTGGGATATTGCAAACCGTTAGTTTAAAAGACTGAGCATTTATCAATCTATGATGATGTGGCTCCCTAACTTCATCCCAGGTGACATTGACCCGTTCTACGTGTGTCACATGTCACCTAGTTTTGGACAATTTACATATCCATTGTGCATGTAAGAGAATGACACGTGTCACCCCTTGACCCTCACCGCGTGTCGATTCCTAGTTCATGCTCGCTTGGCCAACGTGGTTGGTGACATATACGAGACTTCATGAGTATGGGTAACTTTGAGAATTCAGGGATTTTGGGGCATTTATAATTTAGGAACGACCAACAAAAAATGTCGAACGTTGATCGATGAAGGGCCAAGGCCACATGGTGAGATATCAGGAGTTTGGGAGTTTGGGCATAGTATGGTAAAAAGAAAGATTCAATGATAATCGTCGATCGCCAAAGGGAGAAAGTCTAATGACGATATCCAATCATTGAACGTTGAATGCCGAAAGGCTAGGAGCATGTGGCGAGTTTACGGGACTTTGGGGATTGGGAAAAAGGTATGTTCAACATCGATTACCAAAGCCCCCTTTTTAATTGTAGATCTTGGCAGAGGATGTGAATCGTTGATTGTTCGATGATCTGAGAATTTTACAACACCTTTGGAACTCCTGAAGTCCAAGAAATCCCAAAGTACCAAATTTTTTGCTAACACAGGCTCTTAGCTCCCGGTTTTGAGCCTGAGGTCACGAGGAAGACCCCGCTAGCTGGTTCAAGCGCATAGTAAGAGATGTAAGTTTCATGGAATCTCTTTAAGAGGATTTTTCTTAAGTAAGGGACCGAAATTGAACCGGGAAAGCGAAAATTCGATGCCCCACCCCTAGAAGGCTATTTAGGGTTTTGGTGTGTTATAAGAGCGAACAAGTGATTTAGAAGGAAGTTAGTGATATTTTTGGGCAAACCCACACATATTCAAGCTAGATGGCACCTATGAAGGTCAAAGATCCTAGCAGGACAACGAGGAAAAAATGAAGCACCCAGAGGTCACCGCAGGAGCCAACAATGGAAGAAAAAAACTTGATGCATCTGGAGGGAGTGGTGGATGTGGACACTAGACCTTCCTTGGTCATCCAACCAATGAGTCCTATAGTGGTTAAGGAGCAGTTGATCCAGATTATTTTCGGCACAAAATGAGAGCGATGATATAATAAAGAAATGTACAAAGATATCTTGGATATCCAATATTATAACATAAATGTATCAGATATGCAACCATAAACAAAGATATACAGTAATACACAATTTTCTATTAATGAGTGAAAATGTACAAAGACTGTAAAATACAAAGTGAAAGACTCGCTAGAATGGTGGAAGCTTATCTCTAAGAAGAGATTTGACAGCTACTCGCATCTGTGAGAAGATGATTTTACAATGAGGCTCCTAAGGCCTTTTTATCATAAAGAAAATCCAAAACCCTAACCCCAGAAGATGAAAAGCCAACAGTTTTGTGGACCCCGTTTTGGGTAGTTTGGTGTATTAACTTCCTGGGGGTGTAACTTTGGCATACGATCTTCGTTTGGGGTGCACGATAGCTCGTTGGAAAGGTATCATCGAGGAGATTCATTTTGGGGGCTCAATAAGAGTTTTTGGCTATCATTGACAAGATATATATAGAAAAACCTTCATTTAGGCCCTCAAAATGGCCCTGGAAGTTAAAAACTGCTAAAAATAGTAACTTGCCAAAATTGCCAGAAAATTGTTTTGAGCGATTTGGAAAAGGTAGGGGGCCACTGATATTCACATGGATCAATCCTCCCTCCTTAGGAAGAAATGTTCTCCATTGCGTTGACTTCCTGGTCGAGAGGGAAAAGAGTTTTTTGAATTTGCATCTTGATGAGCTTCTTGCCTTGTTGGAGAAGTTGCGTTGCTTAGATTTTTGAAGGTTGTCACGAACCTGTGGCTAGAAGGGTTGGACTTTTTTAATCAGTTTGGATAGATGATATTTCTTTGTGCAACATGAATATTTTCTCTTTTCGGCAGTCTTGTCGATCTGCTTCTGTTTGATAGAAGGTGCTTCGACCAAGGTTGTAGTGGTTTCAGTATCCTTCTGTTCACCTTTTGAAAATATTGTGAAGAAGCTAAATTTTATAGTATGAGATACTACCTTGCAAAACTGTTTAGGTGAGACAGTAGTCGGAACCACCTCTGGTATCCTGTAGAGATGACCCCCGAGAGTAAAAATGACACTACAGGGTCAAGACTCATAGATATCATGACACTTCCACATATATGGCTAGCCCAAGAGAACATCACATACATCCAGTGGGGAAACATCACATAATACCTCATCCTTGAAGGGTTGTATGTCGTATAACAATCCAAACTTCTGGTTTACACAGATATCTCATCCTTGGCGAAGCCACCCGATGTTGTATGGTTGTGGGTGTGGTGTTGTCGACAATCCCAATTGTTTGACGACCACTACTGAGACGAGGTTCTTTTGGTTTCCTCTATCAACAACAAAATGCAGCGGGTTCCCCTTCACCCACATCTATGAATGAAAAAGGTGCCCCCCTTATTCAGGATCTGTTGGTTCTTCTGGTTGAATTGTTGTGGTCGCAACAATAACAATGGGGTCTGTGTCGATGATCTGTCTTTTATCAGTATTTTCTGAATCAGATTTTGAATCATGGTTCGACTCCTTGTCTTTGATTTCAAACACCAATGACTATTTTGAGCGACATTCATCAGTGTTTTTCTATGGGATTTTGTGAAAATCACACCATTTTCCGGTGTCCTTCTTCGTCTTCCCATGACCCTTCTTTTCTTGTGTCTTGGATTGGTTTTTGGGAGACTGTTTTTTAGGGTCGTCTTTATCATACTTTGGTTGTTGAAGATTTGCAGACCCGAACTCCCATTTGTTCTGGTGCTTAAATTTCTTCTTGATTTTAACATCATATCGATAAGAAACACCGAGTGATGAGATGTCCATAAAATCCATTTCAGTTTGGATGTATCTCTCTAGAGCCCCACGGTATTTCAGAACCAAATGTCGTTTGGAGTATTTGATACCCATCTTGGTGCACAAGGTATGGAAGTTATTAGTGAACTCTGGAACTTCTTGGCTCCTCTCTTTTCGTAGTTTGGTCCATCTCATATACTGGTCCTCATAGTTTCCAACAGAGTAATATTGTTCCTTTACCATGTCCAAAAAAAAATCCCAAGTGGGATCGACCCCATATATTCCAGACTCTTCTATGGAAATTTTCTCCCAGTAAGTTTCCCACCAATGTTTGACATGGGGGAGAGATTTATGGAGTGTGAATGTGATATTTTCCCTGTCAGAAAAATAGTGAACAGAGAAATAACCTTCTAGCAGATTTAACCATTTGTCTAGGGCATCCGCATCTATCTGACCTTCAAATATGGGAATGTAAAAATTAACCTGTACCTTGAAAGGAGAGGTGCTTCCAAAGTGGTTTTTTTATGAATATGCGTATGTTTCTATCAGAAGGTGTTGAAGGATGTGGTAAAAATTCTCCATCATTTCGTCCCTTTGTCGTGTGAGAGCTTTCTCAAGCAACATATTGATAGAATCGTGTGCTTTGTCATTTTTATTTTCTTCTGCCATGGAGGGTTTATTGGGCATGTGATAGATATTTTCTTCAAGAGAAACAATATCAAGACCCAACTTGCTATACTCGGACCTTGTTGTGGACATGCACTGAAAAAAACCGATCAAGAACAACCTGCTTTGATACCACTGATCCAGATTATTTTCGGCACAAAATGAGAGCAAAGATATAATAAATAAATGTACAGAGATATCTCGGATATCCAATATTATAAAATAAATCCAATATTATAACAGAAATGTATCATTGATGCAAACATAAACACAGATATACAGTAATACACAAGTTTTTATTAATGAGAGAAAATGTACGAAGACTGTAAAATATAGAGTGAAAGACTCACTAGAATGGTGGAAGCTTATCTCTGAGAAGAGATGTGGCGGATACTCGCATCCGTGAGAAGATGATTTTAAAATGAGGCTCCAAAGGCCTTTTTATCATAAATAAAATCCAAAACCCTAACCCCGGAAGATGAAAAGCCGACAGTTTTGTGGACCTCGTTTTGGGTAGTTTGGTATATCAACTTCTCGGGGGCGTAACTTTGGCATACGATATTCGTTTAAGGCACACGATAGATCATTGGAAAGGTATCATTGAGGAGATTCATTTTGGGGGATAAATCCCAAAAAACCTTCATTTAGGCCCTCAAAATGGCCGTGGAAGTTAAAAACTGCTAAAAATAGTAAATTGCCAAAATTGCTAGAAAATTGTTTTGAGCGAGTTGGAAAAGGCGGGTGGCCACTGATGTCCACCTAGATCAGAAGTAGCCATCCCCTGTGACATAAACAATGTATATTAACCCATATAACACAACAGAGGAGAAAAAACCAACGCAACAATCGAGTGTGGAAACAATCCAACCAACAGAGGAAGCATATGAGGAAAGAACTGAGTTTGATGAGTCGAGGGTTCAATCTGGAACAAAGCCCATGCAATAGGAAGAAGTAGAAGATATCATACATTAGCAAGATTCTAACGTGGAAGAGGAAGAGGAAGAACAAATGCACCAAGAGGCATGGCCCTCGAGAGCGCCAGGAAATGGGAAAGGAAAACAACAGTTCCATAGATCACCTGTTAAGAACCAAATATCAATATAGCATAGAAAAACCTCAAAATAAGTACTCAACGCCTTGAAAAAGAGAAAAATTCAGATAATAAGCCTCTTCGAGGGGGCAACCTCCTTATGCCCACATAAATGTACAATTCCAAGATGATTCCAAATGAAAATGTCTCCTTGGTATATATAGGAGACTAGGAGGTATAATACAACTAATGGAATAAAGTCGACATAAATAAAATAAAATTACTACTGTAATATGCCCCAATTAAGGGGTAATGAGCCAATATTAGGGCTTAACACGCCCCTCCCCTTGAGACAATTGTTGTCCGCAACGCTTGAGTAACTCTGGATGCTTCTGTATAAAAGACTCATCTTCCCAAGTGGAATCTTTAGCCGATAGTTTCCTCCATTTAATGAGATACTATGAAATGGATCTATTCCTAAGCTAGAGAACTCTTGTGTCAGTGATGGCTTCAGGCTCCAATATGATTTTTCCTTCCTCATCAATTTCTGGCAATATAGTTTGAACTGGGATCTTGTCGCCTATAACCTTCTTTAAGCATGAAACATGGAAAACTGGGTGTACTCGTGAAGATGCAGGAACTCCAATTTGTATGCCATAGTACCAATCTTTTTCAACACCTTATAAGGGCCATATTACTTTGGTGATAATTTATTATCCTTTTTGGCTTTCTTGAGGGACATGTGTTTGTATGGTTGTAGTCTTAAAGACACCCAATCCCCTACTTCAAAACTTCTTTCACTACGATGTTGATCTGCTTGTTGTTTCATGCGATTCTGTGCCATGGTCATGTTGTCCTTTAAGATTTGGAGAACTTGTTGTTGATGCTCGATCTGATCTTCCACTGCTTGAACCTTAGATTTTTCTTTTAGAGAAGAAGTGATGGAAGGAGGGTGGTATCCATAGAGTGCCATAAATGGTGTCATTTTTGTTGCAGTATGAAAGGAAGTGTTATACCACCATTATGCCAAGGGTAACCATTTGAACCATTGTGTTTGTTTATCAGAGACAAAGCAACAAAGGTAGCCTTCCAAACATCTGTTCACTATCTTGGTTTTTCCATCGGATTGAGGATGATAGGATGAGCTATGAGCCAATTGAGTACCCAAACAAGAAAATAATTCTCTCCAAAAATGTCCAGTGAAGATGGGATCTCTGTCACTTACAATAATCTTTGGGTTGCCATGTAGCTTTTGAACTGTCTCCAT
>ML792569.1:50786-79890 GCA_009831015.1 Picea engelmannii
CAACGACATGTCCCTTTCCCATAAAATCACTCTTATTTTATTGCATAACTCCTTGATCATATGCATAGGTTGACATTGAATATACTTTGTTATCTTCACTTTGGTTGGTTTGTGTTGTCTTGAACCTGATTTCACAAGAGCACTAGAGCGAAGTAGGAACAACAGAGACCTAAGGAAGTGATATAAAGGTATGTCACTCATTCCTTCTCAGTAGTAGATTCAATGACTGCAACTTAGAGAAAGAGTCATGTCCTATCCTGTTTTGTTCTAGATCCAGGTGGATCTAGGGAGATCAATTAGTGTCCACACCTACCAATTTATCCAATAAAAAAATTGGCGACTCCATTGAGGATACAACCCATTTTGTGGTTTTTTCTTGGCCATTTGCTCTTGACCTACCCTTTTTCATTCCCAATCAATCTCTGAGTCTTTAGGAGATCCTTATAGACTCTCTGGATCCAAAAGTTCACTCAAAAGTTCTGTCCTTTTTCCAAATTTTGCTTGATTACAAACCTTCTCACACTGTACCTTTCTGTGGCCTGTGAGAATCACTGAAGTTTTCACCCTAGTGTTCAGTTCAGTGTGACCTTCTTGCACCCTGCTCGTGTCTAGGCTACGAGAATCCCTAATTCTCTCACTGTACCCCACTACCAGACTGCGAACTCACCTGTAAAAACTTTGGATTAGGTCTTTTTGTGTCTTCATATGCCCAGATTTGTTTGTTTATCTGGGAAGAACTTCTTTTGCCAGAGATTGACTGTTTCTTGACTTCAAATCTTGTGAATGATTAGTTTTCAGAAATTGAAAACTCTTCTTGATCATTTTTTCTCAATTTTTACCTCTTGACATTTTCGTAACAAGGGTATAATCTACGATTCTGAAATCCGAGTGCTTGTTTGGTCGAGAGCCTTTGATTGGATTAAAAGTTGGGATTAATTGTCCTTTTCGATTGCTTACTACTTGGAAAATTGTTGTTCAGGTGCATTTGAAGAGACTGGTCTTGTCAGTTTGTTATTTTTATCTTCATTGAAAGATCGATTTGGGTGTTTGTTGAGTATTTCATTTTCATTGGTTGCTTACTTTTTCTTAGTTCCATCCCTATTGCTTGGTTTCTAATAAAAAATTAATTTTTTTTTTTTCTTTTTTTTTAAGCAATCATTTATTCGAAAAATATTGGCATTCAAATATTGAAAGAGAACGAATAGGGAATTTTCATTGTTCATGATCATTTGATATTACATTTCAAGAAAGATCGTACATCGTAGTTTGCATTATTCTAGAAAACTCCTCTTTCCCTCCTGTAGATAGAATTCATCGAATGAAAATATGTATCATTCATCCCTATTTATGCATTGTTGGGTCAGAGTCTTACACAACATTGGTTTCATTTCCGTCTCCTTTTTGTGTAACAACAACCTTTAATAATATTGCGCAACTTTAAAATTCAACGAGCAACTTTTCTAGGGCTGTTTTGCACCAACATTAGCTAGGCTAGAGATTTGGAATAGGCAGTGAGACACACTCTCCAAAGCGCAAAACATACTTAGTATATTGTGATAAGGAGTGTCAAATTCCATTTGTAGCATTTTGTCATGGGAAGCCCTTCTCACACAAGGGTCAAACCTGAGGTCGCATTGAGATTGACAGAGTTACTCACCCTGCTTTGTTGATCTCGGTGTAGAGATTGCATGTATTACGGGGGTCGCTTGAAGGTATACCCACAATGATGAGTGGAAGCCTCTCAAGTTGATTTCGTTCTAGATACCCTGCCCTTGAGTGTGGATTAGACTGTCGACTGTTTCCCCAGGCATCATTGTTGTTTGTGGTAACCTTAATAGCCTATATTCTTAGGGTCTTACACAATGTGAATGTGAAGGGGTAAGTCTTCATGGTACCTGGAATCGACGTTGGCCAAAATCACTCGGGCTCCTTGGAGGGTATACCCAAGATTATGTGTGGGAGCTTGCACTAGGGTGTAAGTCCGTTAAGCAGGTTGTCAACGTAACTTTTCCACCCTCAACCAACCTCTTCTTATCTCATCGTCGTGACGTTGGATTTCATCACCAACTAGTGACTTCAGAATTGGAAGGTCTTGTTTGCCTGGTTTTGATTCCTAGATTTTACTGGCGCATGCTGTTTGTTTACCCAAGTTGGCCATAGAATTTCTTTCATAATATTTTAACTCAATCACAATTGACCCTCCATGCCATTCATGTAGAATGCAAGGCCTACCCCCAGAAGATCTGGAAGGTTCTCAACCCTTTCCTACCAACTCACCGGAGGGCTCTCCTCAACAGAGTGAAGTCCAAGATGTTGCCACTCCACAAGTGGAAAGAACTAACTCTTTAGAATGGTTCCGAATTACCAATTCTTGAGAGGAGTTCCGACTTCCTCCTGAATCTATGAGACGTATTATTCGAGTGAATTCTTCCAGAGAAATAGTTGTTGAGTCTTCTGGATTACCAACCAGACCTTTCATAGGACCTAAGGGTCAAGATCCTTTTTGGACTACTGGAATTTTTAGATGGGATCTCTTTGGCTCAGGAGTAGGCGTTGATATCACTGTCACACCTGAGCTACCCAAAACATCTGTTCTAGATGCAATACCTTTTACTACTGCCTATTATTTTCCTGGTTCAGACGCTCCGCCAGTCGACCACATCTTGACTATCCCCCTACAAACCATCCATTACACAATGTTCCCAAATACTACGCATCTTCACACTGGGATTATGGTGGCTATCCAAGCTCCCATTGGCACACAGCTTTCTCCTAGATTCACCCCAACACTTCCCCCCATATATCATGCGTTGAATGCTCCTATTCCCGCTCCTACACAAATCCCATCTGGGACTCCTGACATTTCCACTCCTTCTGGGCACCATCTTGTTCCTAGTTTCATTCCGACACTTCCTCAAGCCCCTTTCAGAGGACCTCTTCCATCCTCTATCAGAGGCACTAACCCTAGTGGCACCATCTTATCTTTCACACCTAATTACCGGATTCCTGTTGGTGGACAATTTTACCAAGGAGGCCAGACCCAATCCCCTTTTGCAGGACAAATCCCAATTGGGAAGCAACCCATGATTCGAGGGAAACCCCCACCTACCCCACCCTATGGACAAAACATACCTCCATCCTTGGACCAGTATTGGAACTATCTTATCCAAAATAATCCTCACTCAATTGGAGGGGAATAGCCTCAAGCTAGCTCCTTCATACCCCCTAGTACAGGCCAACCATATCCAGGTACATCCAATCCTATTTGGGGCTCGAACGCTCAACCCCACGCCCCTGTTCAAGGGAACAACCCCAACCAATACAACCCTAAAAATTACTTGCCTCCACACCAACAATCGAATCTGCACATATCTTCACATTATATGAAAACTTCTTATGGTCCCACTGGTATACCTATAGGGATCCCTCCCCAAAGTCACCAGTACCCACACATGAATAGATAGTTACCCTTCTTAGCCACCCTGGACCTCCCTGATCTATCGAGAATTTTAAATGATCTGATTCATCACTCTCCTCAATGGCCCGTGATACCGGCCAAACTACCATCCGACATCCCTAAATTCGATGGTAAACCAGGAGAGGACCCGAACAATCATGTAATGACTTTTCACCTTTGGTGTTCATCCAACTCTTTGATGGATGACTCTATTCGTTTATGTCTTTTTCAACGAACTCTCACAGGTTCCACCACGAAGTGGTATATAGAAATACCATGAGGCTTCTTCACCGACTTCAACACCCTCGCTATGGCTTTCCTCACCCACTACCAGTTACCGATCCACTACGAAATGGTGTTATGCATGATTTTGGTCACTCTGGTGATGTCTCAACAATGATGTATTCAGGCTCCCAACAAGGAATTTTTGCTTGAGAAAAGTGGCCCTTGTCTCCTTCCAAAAACATATTTTTAAAAGTGAGTTCGCAGGCTGCCTATGGCCTAGGGTGCGAGAATCCCTCATTCTCACATGCACCTACACTTAGGGTACGAACTTCTCGTAGTTTGCTCCATACACAGGGTGAGAACCTATTTTTAAGCTTGGAAAGGAGAAGAGGTCTCGAGGGTTCTAGAAGGGAATCTTCTAGAAAATGAGTTGGCATTCATATGGTTGTCATTTTACTGAATTCTCATATTTGATGGGATCATCCTCATCCATGTAACCATCTCTCCTTCTCCTATATATTGAAAGGTTTCTCATGGAAAAGGTTAAGCAAGATTGAATGAAGAATTGCTGAAAGAATTGTGTGAAGAACCCCGCTTGGACAGAGGCTTGAAGACTCTAGTTGGTCTATCAAGAGGGATTGGATTTTTTTCATGCAAGTACAGAGCAAGTGTGTGTGTTGGAACCAAGGGTCAATGAAAGGAAGCTTGTGACATCAAGGCGATTAGGTTGTATCTTTTACTTTCAATTAATATGATATAGCGACATGTCCCTTTCCCATAAAGTCACTCTTACTTTATTGTGTAATTCCTTGATCTTATGCATAAGTTGACATTGAATACATTTTTCTATATTCACTTTGGTTGGTTTGTGTTGTCTTAGACTTGACCTCACGAGAGCACCGGAGCGAAGTGGGAACAACAAAGACCTAAGGAAAGTGATATAAAGGTATGTCACTTATTCCTCCCTATTAGCAGATTCAATGATTACAACTTAGGGAAAGAGTCATGTCCTGTCTTGTTTTGTTCTAGATCCAGGTGGATCTAGGGAGATCTGTTAGTGTCCACACCTACCGATTAGTCCGATAAAAAAATTGGAGACTCCACTGTGGATGCAACCCATTTTTTAGTGGTTTTTGGTGTTTTTCCTTGGCCATTTTCTCTTACCTTACCATTTTTCATTTCTATCAATCTTTGAGTATTGAGGAGACCCTGACAGATTTTCTGGGTCCAGAAATTCCTTTAAAATTTTTGTCTTTTTCCAAATTTTGCTTAGTTTCAGGCATTCTCGCACTGAACTCTTCTGTAGCCTGCGAGAACCCCTAGAGTTTTCATCCTACTTTTCAGTCCAGTGTGAACCTCTCGCACTCTGCTTGTGACTATCCTGCGAGAATGCTCCATTCTCACACTCTACACCACTGCCTGCCTACGAACCCATTTTGGAAAATTATGGGACTAAGGTTTTTTGTATGCTCAGATGCCCATATTTGTATGTGTGTCTGAAGAGAACTTCTTGGGACACTGATTGATTGTTTCTTGACTTCGGATTTTGTGAATGATTAGTCTCCGGAAATCGAAAGCTCTTCTTGTTCATTTTTTCTCAACTGTTATCTCTTGACCTTTTCTTAACAAGGATATAATCTCTGGTCCTGAAATATGAGTGCTTGTTTGGTTGGGAGCCGGTTATCGGTTTAAAATTTGGGATTAATTGTCTTTCTCAATTGCTCATTACTTGGAAAATTGTTGCCCTCGTGCATTTGAAAAGACTAGTCTTGTCTGCTTCTTATTTTTGTCTTCATTGAAAGATTGGTTTGGGTTTTGTTGTATATTGATTTTCATTAGTTGCTGGTTTTTCTTAGTTCCACCACTGTTGTGTGGTTTCTATTGAAAATTAAAAAACATTTTTCTTTTTAAAGCAATTTTTTATTTTGAAA
The DNA here is from genome assembly GCA_009831015.1 of Picea engelmannii. Classification (NCBI taxonomy): domain Eukaryota; kingdom Viridiplantae; phylum Streptophyta; class Pinopsida; order Pinales; family Pinaceae; genus Picea; species Picea engelmannii. Next base: position 56,400 of record ML792569.1, read on the forward strand.
ATATTGGCATTCAATTGCTGAAATAGAACGAATAGAGAATTGGCATTGGTCATGATTCGTTGATATTGCATTTCAAAGAAGATCGTATATCATAGTTCATGTTGTTCTAGAAAACTCCTCTTTCCTTCCTGTAAATAGGATTTATCGAACAGAAAATTGGCATCTTTCATTCCTATCTATGCATTGTTGGGTTAGAGTCTCACACAACATCAGTCTCATTTCCATCTCCTTTGAGTAACAACATCCTTTAATACTATTGCGCAATTTTTAAAATTTAACTAGTAACTCTGTTCTAGGACTCTATTACACCGACATTAGCTAGGCTAGAGCTTTGGAATAGGCAGAGAGATACACTCTCCAAAGCACAAAACACACAATAACATCTTGTAGTAAGGAGTGTCAAATTCCATTTGCAACATTTTGTCCTGGGAAGCCCTTCTCACACAAGGGTCAAACCTGAGGTCGCATTGATATTGACAGAGTTACTCACCCTTCTTTGTTGATATCGGTGTAGAGATTGCACATATTACGGGGGTCACTTGAAGGTATACCCACAATGATGAGTGGAAGCCTCTCAAGTTGATTTTGGGCTAGATACCCTGCCCTTGCGTGTGGATCAGACTGTCGACTGTTACCCCAAGATTTATTGTTGTTGGTGGTAACCTTAGTGGCCTATCTTCTTAGGGTCTTACACAAGGTGACTGTGAAGGGGCAAGTCTTCACGGTACCTGGAATTGACGTTGGCAAAACTCACTCGGGCTCCTTGGAGGGTATACCCACGATTATGTGTGGGAGCTTGCACCAGGGTGTAAGTCCGTTAAGCAGGTCGTCAACGTAACTTTTTCACCCTAGCCTAGCCCCTTCTCGTCTCCATACCCTTCTCATCTCATTGTTGCGACGTTGGATTTCATCACCAACTAGTGACTTCGGAATTAGAAGGTCTTGTTTGCTTGGTGTTGCTTCCTAGATTTTTACTAGCACATGTTGTTTGTTTACCCAAGTTGACCATAGAATTTTCTTCTTAAGTTTTCAACTCGATCATAATTGACCCTCCACATCGTTCATGTAGAATGCAAGGCTTACCCCCAGAAAATCTGGAAGGTTCTCAACCCTTGCCTACCAACTCACCGGAGGGCTCTCCTCAACAGAGTGAAGTCCAAGACGTTACCACTCCACAAGTGGAAAGAACTGACTCTCTAGAACGGTTCCGAATTACCAATTCTCAAGAAGACTTTCGACTTCATTACGACTCTGAGAGACGTATTATACACGTGAATTCTTCTGGAGACTTGGTTGTTTTGTATTCTGGATCACCGACTAGACCTTTCCTAGGACCTGAGGGTCAAGACCCTTTTTGGGATACTGGCATTTTTAGACGGGATATTTTTGGCTCAGGAGAATGCGTTGATATCACCGTCTCACCTGTGCTACCCGAAACATCTGATCCAAATGTAGTACCTTTTACTACTGCTTATTATTTTCCTTGTACAGAAGCTTCGCGAGCTGACCACATCTTGACTCTCCCTTTACAAATGGTCCATTACAGAGATACTATGAGTCTTCACACTGGGATTACCGCAACTAGCCAAGACCCTAATGGCACACCGCTTTCACCCAGAGTCACCCCGACACTTCCACTTGGATATCGTGCATTGAATGCCTCTATTCCCATTCCTACGCAAATCACATCTAGAACTCCTGGTGGTCCCACTCTTTCTGGACACTCTCCTCCTAGTTTCATTCTGACACTTCCTCCGCCCCCTTTCAGAGGACCTTTTCTATCCTCTATCAGAGGCACTGATCCTAGTGGCACAATTCTGTCATTCACATCAAATTACCAGATTCATGTTGGTGTACAATTTCACTAAGGAGGCCCAACTCAACCCCCCCTTGCAGGGAAAATCCCAATTGGAACACAACCCCCGATTGGAGGAAAACCCCCACCGACCCCACTCTATGGACAAAACATACCTCCATCCTTGGCCCAGTATTGGAACCATCTGATTCAACATAATCCTCAATCGACTGGGGGGAAACAACTTCTGGCTAGCTCCGTCATACCCCCGGGCACAGGCCAACCCTATCCAGGTACGTCTAATCCTATTTGGGGCTTGAATTCTCAACCCCATGCCCCCATTCAAGGGTACAACCCTATGAGTTACTTGCCTCCACAACCACTACCGAATCTGCCCGGATCTTCACATTATATTCAAACTTCTTACGGTCCCACTGGTTTTCCAACGGGACTCCCTCCCCAAAGTCACCAGTACCCGCATGTGAACAGACAATTACCTTTATTAGCCACCCTGGACCTCCCGGATCTATCGAGGATTTTAAATGATCCGATCCGTCACTCTCCCCAATGGCCCTCTATACTGACCAAACTACCATCTGACATCCCTAAATTCGATGGCAAAGCGGGAGAGGAACCGAACAATCACGTAATGAATTTTCATATTTGGTGCTCATCCAACTCCTTGATGGATGACTCTATTCGTTTACACCTTTTTCAAAGAACTCTCATGGGTTCTGCCACAAATTGGTATATAGAATTACCACGAGGTTTCTTCACCGACTTCAACAACCTCGCTATGGATTTCCTCACCCACTACCAATTACCGATCCGCTATGAAACAAGGAATGAGATTTTGAGTTCTTTAAAACAAAACAAAGCCACTCATATCTCCAATCACATTCATGAATGGCAATGGAGACGACGTCTCATCAAACACAAACTTCCTGATCAGTTTTTGGTAGAATGGTTCACGAAATCATTTGTGAACGACATCGGTTGTGACATCGCCATGGGTGGAGTTGTCACAAAAGAACAGGCCATTAGTCGTGCTCAATACCTTGATATCGTTTACTCGCAAATGGGTACTCTTTATGACTTACTCCCTGATGTGCCTCGTCTTTCTACTTCCACCACTTCAACTACTCCTGCTGCTTCTCATGCGGCCGACGGTGTGATTGGCACTTTCCATGCCCAACCACATTCCATCCAAACCTCTAGCAACAACCCCAAACCCATTTCTTCTAATGTTCAAAATGCTCCATCTCCTACCCCTCCCATCGGCAAGACTTCTGAGGTAAATGATGTTCAATCTACCCCCGCCAGTAAAAACAAATCCAGAAATGGAAAGGGTAAGAATAAAGAGGACAAAAATAATTTGCAAGTAGAGAGAACCAAAACACCACTTGTTGACGATAGGGAGAAGCGAAAACCCCGATACCCTTGTCTTATCTGTGGTGATGATCACTACACTAAGGATTGTCCATGACGAGCCGAGGTTACTAAGTTCCTTCAAGGGACCACGAAACCATCCACTCTGGTCGTATTGTCACAACCCTTCCCTTCTCAACAATAGGCCCAATTAGTCATTGACGACCAACCCTCCCCCTCCAATACATCCTATGTCTTAATGTGTACAGGAGATTCAAAGCAAAATGACATCACACTTACCACTTAAGCCAAAGATTATTTCTCCTCTAAAGAGAAGGTTGATGCTATACCTCCTTCATTGGTCCAACCATCTCCCATGACTCCACCTACCAACAGTCCTCTTCATCTCGAATGACCGAGCCTCGACACAGTCCTTCACCCTCCTCCAAAGGGCGTCGTTCAGAAATTGGTTTTCAATCCTCATGCTCGTGCTACCCAGAACTACAGTATTGTTGAATATGTAGCCCAAGCACCATCTGCGATGTCATCCCTCGAAGTCCTTAAAAGTTGTCCTATACAACGGAAGGCACTGTTGAAAGCTATCGGTGGAATCGACCCTATGGATACAAATTTAATAATTTTTGACTTGGAAGATCACGTTCCAAGGTTACCCCCTCGACTCACATTCCAAATACAAGTTATTGTCTTCGACAAAAAAATTTGTAGAACTGTTATCGACGAGGGTGCCTCGACATGTGTCATGTCTATTACCTACTGGAAAGCCATTGGCTCTCCTCCTTTGACTGAATCCCACAACACACTCAAAGCCTTTAATGGCTCCGGTTTTAAGCCTTACGGTGTCCTCCCTTCGTTGTCGATTACATTAGAAGGAAAAACAGTCCAAGTTGAAGTGGAAGTCTTTGATGCTCCTCTCGATTACAACCTTCTACTTGGCCATAGCTAGATCGATTCCATGCATGCAGTTGTGTCGACTATTTTTCATGTCGTACATTTTCCTAATCAAGGAAAGGTCATTACCGTTGACCAATTACCCTTCTTTAACTCGGATGCGCATACCGACAACATACCATTTATTGCCAAAACCCCCCCCGGATACGATAACGTCGGTGTAGGTCTTCTTAAAGACTCCTCGTTAATGGGTACCTTCCCCATCCCACCACTCGATGTTTCACATCCTTCTATCGCTTCGATCAACATGATCTCTACCTCTATTCACGGAACCCCTGCGTCTCACAACCCATGGCTGGTACCCGACCCCGACGATCATCTTCGTTACGACAACGAAATGCCTTTGAGTCCGGTCGAATCCACCTATCAGGCCATTCAATTGACAAGTCTTTCTACCCCCTCTCTTGGTGATTTATCTCCATATCCTTTCCAAGTCATCTTTCCCATAGACGAAATGATTATGTCTTTTATGGAAGACACCCCCTGGGACAATGGACATCATCGTTCCATCCTCTTCCTAGAACAACACACAATCGAGAGCTACCAACGGATCTCGACCTCGTCGACCGTTGTCGTCATTTTCACCATTCCCAAGTCTACACATGATGTGTTTTCCGAAGGGAACTTAAGCAATGTCTCACCCACCATTTCCCTCAACATATCCATAAAACCTGGAATTGTCGAAAATGTGCATATCGGAGCTTCGTGTTCCCCTGATGAAATTGTCACCTACAAGTCACTTTTCAAATAATTTCATGACGTCTTCACCTGGAGCTATGAAGAAATGATAGGTATTGACCCCGACATTGTGATACATGAGATCAAGACAAACCCAGACGCTAAACCCATCCGGCAACGCCTTCATCCGGTCCACCCACGTAAAGCGGCCACTATCAAGCTTGAAGTCAAGAAACTTATCAAAGATGACTTTATTTACCTGGTGGCTCTCACTGACTGGGTTTCCAATCTTGTCCCAATCGACAAGAAACAAGGCACAATCCATGTGTGCATTGATTATAGGGATATTAATAAAGCATGTCCTAAAGACAACTTTCCTACCCCCTTCATCGACTAGATTGTCGACGATTGTGCCGGAAGTGAAATATTCTCTTTGATGGATAGTTTCTCTGGATATAATGAAATCAATATTGTTCTTGAGGACCAACACAAAACCGCTTTTATTTGTCCTTGGGGCACTTTTGCCTATCGGAAACTTCCTTTCGGTCTAAAAAATGTTGGCGTAACTTTCCAGCGCGCTATGTCTTATGCCTTCCACGATATCAAGCACATCGTGTAGCCCTATCTCGATGACTTACCAACTCATTCCATGCTCTATGTTGATCATTCAATACACCTCCGAGCCATTTTCCTCTGATGTCGGTTCTACCATATACGCTTGAATCCTCACAAATGTGTTTTCTACGTAGAATCCGACCGACTTCTAGGCTTTATTGTTTCACGTCAAGGGATCAAGGTAGATCCTTTGAAGTTCGAGGCGATTCTCAATCTCCCTCCTCCTTCTTCGCTTCACCAGTTACAACTTTTTCCAGAGAAAGAAAACTTTCTTCGTCATTTCATCCTGAACTATGTCGAGCTAACTCTTGGATTTACACGCCTACTCAAAAAGGGGTCTGAGTTCATATGGGATACCATCGCCAACAAAGCCTTCAAATTTTTGAAACTGTCCCTGACACATACTCTGCTCCTCTTTCCACCGGATTACAACCTTGATTATTTCCTCTACCTCACAGCCTCAGATTACACCATTGCAATGGTTCTCATCCAGGAGGATGATTCTCATGATGAACATGCCATCTATTACTTGAGTCGAAGTCTAATGCCTACCGAAACCAAGTATTTACATGTTGAAAAATTGGCCTTGGAAGCCGTCCAAGCAGTTCAACGTTTCCGGCACTATATCCTCTCTCGCAAGACTACAGTAATTTCTAACTACAACCCTATGCAGCACATTCTCACACGTCAACTGCTAGGGGGAAAATACTCCAAATGGACCATGATACTCCAGGAGTTCGACTTAGAATTCGAACGTTCTAAGTCCAAGAAATCCTTAGTGTTTGCCGAATTGATATGCGACTTTCCCTACTCTGAGACGGAAAATGTAGTAGCCAATTCATTACCTGATGAATCCCTTTTCCTGATTAGTTTCGATGATCTTTGGTACGGAGATATCATCATCTATCTCCAAACCCAGAATTTCTGGCCCAATTTTTCTAGTACTAACCACTATCGAATATGCTACCAAGACCGTCAGTATATTATCCTTGGTGATACTCTTTATCATCGTGGGATTGACTCAGTTTTTCGACGCTGCCTCACATTTGACGAACGCAAGAAAGCCCTAAATGACTGCCATTCTGGAGCCTGTGGTGGTCATATGTCTGGGTATGCTACTGCCCAGAAGATCTTGCGAGATGGGTATTTTTGGCCCTCTTTATTTAACGATTGTATAATAGCTGTCCAAAAATGCCATGCTTGCCAGACCTACAATCATAAAATACGATCACATCCCGCTCCTCTTCACCTTGTGGTCTCCATCAGTGATTTTGGGAAATGGGGTATTGATTTCATGACATGTCACCCTCACTTGGCCGGGGGGCATGGATACATTATTGTAGCCATAGACTATTTTACGAAATGGGCCAAGGTGATGCCGACATTTGACAACACCGGAAAGACCCCAACATTATTCATATTCAATCACATCATAGTTCGTTTTAGTGTTCCTCAGGCTATCATCACTGATCACAGTAGCCACTTTAGAAACTTCATGATGTCCAAACTCACTGAAAAGTTGGGACTTCGCCATGAAAACTCAACACCCTATTACCCACAAGCCAATGGCCAAGTCGAAGCAATTAACAAAGTCCTCATAACCATGCTTCGACGAATGATAGGGATTCACAAAACGAGTTGGCACACGATGTTGTTTTTAGCATTGTGGGCTTACTGGACATCCTTTAAATCTGCTACCAGGTTTACACCATTCCGGTTAGTCTATGGTCTAGAAACCATCCTGTCGATTGAATGTGAGATACCTTCCCTAAAACTAGTCGTCGAACTCCTACCAAACACTTCTGCCCAAGAAGAACGTCTGTTGTATCTCATGCGATTAGACGAAACTCAACGCGATGCCACCCTATTCATAGAAGCCCAGAAGAAACACGTTAAATCCCAATACGACAAACATGTCAAGCCTCACGTTTTCTCCAAAGGTGATCTGGTTCTCCTTTACGAACAATATCGGGATATGCTAGGAGCCAAAAAATTTGAAGCTATGTGGCGAGGTCCTTACATCGTTAGACGAGTTTTGGAGAAAGGAGCTTATGATTTAGTAGATTACAATGGTATCGCTTTGAGTGAACCCAGAAATGGGTTGTACTTAAAGAAGTACTATGCCTAAGATCACCTGCGCATGAGTACTTGTATTTTATTGTATCATACTTCTTGTGTGTTACTGTAGTATGTTTTTCGTTATCTAGTCTCTACCCTTATATTGCATTGTGTTTGGTTTCTAGATGTCGGAGTCTTCGCTACCCCACATTGGCTTTGCTGATGGCACTAGCCATAGTACTCAGAACCTTGCTTCTGCTGCTTGGGTAATTTACGCCCCTACAAACGAACTTATCACTCTACGAGGTGTGTGTCTCGGTCATGCGACCAACAATATTGCAGAGTATAGCGTCGTTATCGAATTTTTGATTGATGCTATTTTACTCGGTATCCGTCACTTGGTCGTACGACTCGATTTGCAGCTAGTAGTACTACAGTTAAGTAATGTCTATTCTATTCTAAGTCCTACTTTATTACAGGTATATTTACGAATTCGCCTCTTGGAACGTTATTTTGATTATATTGAGTATCAACATATTCCTAGATGTCTAAATACATTAACTGATGCATTAGCTAACTATGTATTAGATAGACATTTGGGCCATTTATAAACCAATCGCATCATATGTATCACACAACACAAGATAAGCCGGTAGAAGCTGTATATATGTATATAACGATCAAAAGTTTTTTACAAAAAGTTTCTGTCCAAGGACCAAAATTTCAAAATCTGAAGCTCATAGCTTCTACAAAGTAGCGTCATGGGTGACACTCACGATAACACACGACTTCCCAAGCAACCCTACGAAGCAGTCGACCAATAGACTCTGACACACCCATAGTATGGCGCTGATAACGTCGAGGGATCTCTCTGATAGGCATGTCCGGAATGTCAGCAGTCAACCCCTCCAAGTTTTGCTCCACTGCCTTGTAGTCTTCAACATCCCATCGCGCCACTGGAGCTGCCTCTCCTCATCGCTGAATAGGAGACGTACCTAGAGGTCGGTATGGCCCCACATTTGTGTCATCAAAAAGATATTTTTGATCAGTTCTTGGACAAACATAAAAACATTTCATATGATAAAAATCACTAAAACATTTAAAAGAAAAAAATGTGTACTTCTTACCTAGGTCACCCCACTGAGCATCCTCAGGTAAGGATAAATCTGGATCCCCTCGAAAGTCCAATCCGACGTAGGCGTAGTCATCCACCATCAACATATGTGGCCACAACCAGTCAAAAAATGAATCATTGTATTTGATGATAGGCCCAGCTACGTGTCGAGCCATGAGGTTGCACCACCTCAGCATCCTTGGATCCTGTGGTGCCGGTAAACCCCACTCAACCTATAATATTAGTAATGGAACCCTCTCAAGAAAGAAGGACACCAAAAGTGATCTGTACCCGAACTGCTTCAGGTCACCCTTCCTGCATTTTGTCAACTGCCTCTTCATACTACGAAGAACTGCATCCGACCAGTTGAAGACTCATGGCTCTGTGCATTCTATGGCATATTAGAAGTAGATATGGAGATCCATGTGTGTAGCTGCACTCCCAACCATGCGTGCTATAGTGAACAATATGTTTCTTAGGGTCAAGTCTTGGACCCCCCAAATAGCCACCTTACCTTTGCTTCTTTCTGCATATGGGACACAGTACTGGCGACAATACTCACTCATAGGGAGTCCATCGCCTCGGCTACCGCTCAAGCTAGCATGGTACCCATGCCATGATAACCCAATCAGAAAATATATATGCTCGATATCTAGGGTCAAGGTGTTAACTCCCATGTGAAACAACTGCTGGTCCACGTCCCACATATGAACCAGGTACTCCAACAATCTGATTTGGGCCCTCATGCATGGAATCCAGAAGAATTTCAAGAGCCCACAGTATCAGAGGGCAGCAACGGTACCTGGTTCATTCCCGGCAATGGAATCTTCCTCCTCATGTTCTCTTTCTCGCCACTCCAGCATCATGACGGTCAAATGCCTGCACAAGAACCATAAGAAGAGAGTCAACAACTCATTTCAAACCTTGGCATATTTTTTATTGAGCAAAAATCAAAGTGAAATTTCATTTTTTGGCCCTCGTAGGTGCCCCTTTAGCACAGTACGAGATTCTCATAGGTTCCTTTAAGGCCACCTACGAGAATCATTCATTCTCGCAGGTCCTGTATGGCTAGCCTGGAAGAATGCCCGGGCACAAGTTTTGGCTCTAAAACAAATCCAAAACCTTGAAATTTGCCAATCAAAATAAAAACTAAACCATGGAAAAGATAGGAGATCAAGAGCCTACCTCGTTGACAGAGACGGTTCACCAAATGGTTTCCTGTGCCTCCCGCAATCAAGCAATGGAATTTGAGGTAAAAAGAGTTGTTTTGGGAAAAGTTCTTGGCAAAATCACAATGAATATGGTAAAATCCCTTTTACCTATATTTATTTACTTTTTACCATTTTTGTTGATTTTTATATTGTTTTTTCCATCAAACCTAATACCTAATAGCCCCATGAGTGTGAATTTTTGCAGATATAACAACTTTGAAGTCCACATGAAGGAGTACAGATGTTTTCTCTTTTTTCGCATGCATAATTGTTTTTTATGGTTTTTAGACAAAACCTCGAGATTAGTCTTTGTTCGTTCTCGCACTCGAAAATACATGAGAACGTAATTGAGCACACGTTTATCACTTTTTTGGGCTCATAAAGGTTATACGAAAAAGTAACCCCCTGGAGTTCTCTTTAATCTCTTTTCAGACCCTCTAAACATGAAAAGATTGTCGAGCGATCTTGTTCTTTTCACGCTCGTTAAAGTATTTGAAGAAAGCGTCTGTTGGGCGATAATTTATCTCTTTTTCGGTCTCATCATACTACTTTATGAAAAAGGAACTGAGAGAGTTCTCTTTTAAGTGTTTTTCCAGACTCTACAATCATGAAAAACCTTCGAGTTTTCTATCTTTGGACTCGTTAAACAAACATCGAAAGACCCATAATGGGACCGAGCCACTCCTTCCTGGGGTTCGTTAAACATACTCCAAGAGACTCATCCGAAGGATGAGATTATATCAACAAGCATATGTTATCCTCCTCAAGCTTGCGTAAAAATAAAGAGGTACTCGTCAGAAATGGTGGGGGAAAATTTGGGAAAGGGATGTGTTTTCGTATTCATATTTTTTGGTAGTAAGTGTCGCTCTTGAACATGACACCCCCTATTCATTATTTGAAGTCAGTTTAGGAAATCCATTTGTCTCTCATTTCAACTTGCTACAAGGTCATATCCTGAGTCATGTCTGAGTCTGTGCTGCCAAATCCTTGGTCGTGTCATTCATATGTTCAAGAGAAGTTCATCCAAAACCTTTATTGAGTCGGCCATCTGCAGTTGTCCATTCTTACCAAGTTGGCCTTCCCTGTGTCCATTTTCATCTATATTCATACTCTGTTTCACCTTCAAAATCTGTTACTTATTTCGTGGCATTGATGGGGGATACATCAAGGCCCTCCTGTGACGAGTCTTGTTCCGTCGACTCCAACTCATTATCTGGAAACAAGACTTAGAAATTATTTGGTACCTTAGAACTTGCATAACTCAATGGTAGGTTCTCTCACTTTCGACAGTGGGTTTTCATCATTGACCCCCGATCGGGATATTCCGTTGAATGTTCAACCTCAGCTCATTTATTCACATTCATTGGATTGTACTAGTGTACCTTGGGAATCATTGACATTAATGGTGATTGCCCTCGCACTTGTTAACGGTTTCATCAACGACCGGTAATCAAGTGGTTTCTACCATGTTCAACTTCAGCACATGTAATCACATGAATAGATTCGTACTTTCAGGTGACAAGATTGAAGACCCTGGGTCTCATTTTTTGATCTGGGATGGAATATGTAAGATTCGTTGACACATAGATCCACTTTGTATGTCACGTGGCTATGTCATCTTAATTTGAGTCTTCTCACATAGATCCATAGTGTATTCTTGGTGGCTATGCAGTATATTTGACGACATGGATCCACAGTGTATGATTGGTGGCCATGACCTACGTTCGTGATGTCATCTGTTTGTGATCTGAGTATGGGAATGCCTACTTTAGAACTGGTATTATATTCTACAAATGCTTGGTTGTTTGTAGGTTTCTAATTAGGTGCACTCCTGGTTTCTAACACACACGCACAGTTTTACAAAGTATTTCGAGTGTCACAGATTCCAGCCTCATACTTTGGGGGGCATTCTGTTACGCATGATTTTGGTCACTCTGGTGATGTCTCAACAATGGTGTATTTAGGCTCCCAACAAGGACTTTTTTCCTGAGAAAAGTGGCCCTTGTCTCCTTCCAAAAACATATTTTTAAAAGTGAGTTCGCGGGCTGCCTATGGCCTAGGGTACGGGAATCCCTCATTCTCACAGGCCACCTACACTTAGGGTGCGAACTTCTCGTAGTTTTCTCCATACACAGGGTGCGAACTTGTTTTTAAGCTTGGAAAGGAGAAGAGGCCTTGAGGGTTCTATAAGGGAATCTTCTAGAAAATGAGTTGGCATTCGTATGGTTGTCATTTGACTGAATTCTCAGATTTGATGGGATCATCCTCATCCATGTAACCATCTCTCCTTCTCCTATATATTGAAAGGTTTCTCATGGAAAAGGTTAAGCAAGATTGAATGAAGAATTGCTGAAAGAATTGTGTGAAGAACACCGCTTGGACAGAGGCTTGAAGACTCTAGTTGGTCTATCAAGAGGAATTGGATTTTCTTCGTGCAAGTACAGAGCAAGTGTGTGTGTTGGAACCAAGGGTCACTGAAAGGAAGCTTGCGACATCAAGGTGATCAGGTTGTATCTTCTACTTTCAATTAATATGATACAACGACATGTCCCTTTCCCATAAAGGCACTCTTACTTTATTGTGTAATTCCTTGATCATATGCATAAGTTGACATTGAATACATTTTTATATCTTCACTTTGGTTGGTTTGTGTTGTCTTGGACTTGAACTCACGAGAGCACTGGAGCGAAGTGGGAACAACAGAGACCTAAGGAAAGCGATATAAAGGTATGTCACTTATTCCTCCTTATTAGCAGATTCAATGATTACAACTTAGGGAAAGAGTCATGTCCTATCCTATTTTTTTCTAGATCCAGGTGGATCTAGGGAGATCTGTTAGTGTCTGCACCTGCCGATTAGTCCGATAATAAACGGGAACCAAAATTTTGAGTTCTTTCAAACAAACCAAAGCCACTCATATCTCTGATCACATTCATGATTAGTGACGAAGACGACGTCTCATCAAACTTGAACTTCCCGATCAGTTGCTGGCAGAGTGGTTCACGAAATCATTCATGAATGACATCGCTCATGAAATCTCCATGGGTTGAGTTGTCATAGAAGAACATGCAATCAGTCGTTCTCAATACCTTGACCTCGTTTACTCACAAATGGGTACCTTTATGACTTACTCCCTGACGCACCTCGTCCTTCTACTTCTGCTACTTCAACTACTCCTGCTGCTTCTCATGCAACTGACGGTGTGATTGGAAATTTCCATGCCCAACCCCATTCCATCCAAGACTCTAGCAACAACCCCAAATCTGTTGCTTCTAATGTTCAAAATGCTCAGTCTCCTACCCCTCCCACCGGCAAAACTTTTGATGTGAACTTTTTTCAATCTACCCCCACCGGAAAAAATAAATCCAAAAAAGGGAAGGGTAAGAACAAGGAGGATAAAAATAATCCACACTTTGAGAAAACCAAAAAAAAACTCGTTGACGATAAGGATAAGCACAAACCCCGATACCCTTGTCTTATATGTGGTGATGACCACTACACTAAGGATTGTCCAAGATGAGACGAGGTTACTAAGTTCCTTCAAAGGATCCCGAAACTGCCTAGTTTGGTTGTGTTGTCACAACCCTTCCCTTATCAACAACAAGCCCAATTGGTCATTCATGACCAAACTTCCCCCTCCACTACATCCTATGTCTTAATGTGTACAAGTGATTCAAAGAAGAATGACATCACACTTACCACTCGAGCCAAAGATTATTCTTCCTCCAAAGAGAAGGTTGATGAAATACCTCCTTCATTGGTCCAACCATCTCCCATGACTCCACATACAAATGGTCCTCTTCATCTCGAATGACCGAGCCTAGATATAGTTCTTCGCCCTCCCCCAAAAAGTGTTGTCCAAAAATCTGTTTTCAATCCTCATGCACGTCATGCCCAGAACTACAGTATTGTCGAAGATCTGGCCCAAGCATCGTCCACAATGTCAGCCCTCGAAGTCCTTCAGAGTTTTCCTATACAATGAAAGGCATTTTTTAAAGTGATCCATGTGTATATCAGTGGCCACCCACCTTTTCCGACTGGCTCAAAATAGTTTTCTGGCAATTTTGGCAATTTACCATTTTTAGTAGTTTTTAACTTCCGGGGCCATTTTGAGGGCCCAAATGAAGGTTTTTCTTGATCAAGGTCCTAAATTTTATGAAAAGGAATGATTCAGCCCCCAAAATGAATCTCCTTGAAAATACCTTTCCAACGAGCTATCACACGCCTAAAACAAATATCGTATGCAAAAGTTACGACCCCGGGAAGTTGATGTACTCACTTACCCAAACGGGGCCCACATGACTTTTGGCACTTCATCTCCTAGGGTTAGGTTTTTGGATGTATAGGGTTTTTTGAATTCCTGTTTATTGTAAAGAGGACTTCAAAGCCTCATTGTAACCATCTTCTTGGTAATGTGAGTAGCCATCACATCTCTTCTCAGAGATAAGTTGCCACCATTCTAGCGAGTCTTTCACTCTGTAGTTTTACAGTCTTTGTACATTTATTTCATTAATAGAAATCGTGTATTATTGTATCTCTGTGTTTATGGTTTCATATATGATATATTTTTGTTATATTATTGGATATACGCGATATCTCTGTGCATTTCTTTATTATATATCCGCTCTCATTTCGTGCCAAAAATAATCCGGATCAGAAAGCTATTGGTGGAATCAACTCTACCGATGCAAATTTAATAATTTTTGACTTGGAAGATCACATTCCAAGGTTACCCCTCCAACTCTCATTCAAAATACAATTTATTGTCTCCAACAAGAGCATTTGTAGAAAAATTATTGATGAAGGTGCCTCGATGTGTGTCATGTCTATTACCTGCTGGAAAGCCATCAACTCTCCTTCTTTAACCGAATCCCACAACATGCTCAAAGCCTTTAATGGCTCTGGATTTAAGCCTTATGGTGTCCTCCCTTCGTTGCCTATTACGTTAGAAGGAAAAATGGTCAACGTTGAAGTTGAATTCTTTGACGCTCCTCTCGATTACAATCTTTTACTTGGCCATAGCTGGATCGACTCCATGCGCACATTTGTGTCCACTCTTTTCTGTGTCATACGTTTCCCACATCAAAGAAAAGTCATTACGGTGGACCAATTGGCCTTCTTAAACTCTGATACATGTACCGACAATGTCCCTTTCATTGCAAACCCCCCCCCCTGGATATGAGAATGTCGGTGTGGGTCTTCTTAAAGATTCCTCTTTGATGGGTACTTTCCCCATTCCACCACCCGATATTCCACATCTGTTTGTCTCCTTGATCAACATGATATCCACCTCTATTCGTGAAACCCCTGTGTTTTATGACCCGTGGATAGTACCCAACCCCGATGATCATCTTTTTTATGGTGACCAAATTCCTTTGAGCTCGATCAAGTCCTCTTATCAAGCCATTCAATTGGCCACCCCTTCTACCTCATCTCCTGGTGAGTTATCTCTGAATCCATTCCACATCATTTTTCCTACTGACGAGATGATTATGTCTACTATGTCCATTGAAGATACTCCTTGGGACAATGGAAATCATTGTTCCATTCTCTTCCTGGAACAACACACCAATGAGAGTTACCAACAGATCTTGACTTCGTCGACCATTGTGGTCATTTCTACCATTCTCGAGTCTACACACGATCTGTTCTACGAAGGGAACTTAAGTAATATCTCACCCACCGTCCCCCTCGACATATCCATTAAACTTGGAGTTGCAAAAAATGTGCACATCGAAGCGTCATGTTCCAATGATGAAATTGTCACCTATAAATCTCTTTTTCAAGAATTGCATGACATCTTCACCTGAAGCTATGAAGAAATGCCAAGTATTGACCCTGACATTATTTCTCATGAGATTAAGACATACCCGGGCGCTAAAACCATCCGGCAACGACTTCATCTGGTCCAGCCATGTAAAGCAGCTGCTATCAAGATAGAAGTTGAGAAACTTCTTAAAGCTGGCTGTATTTACCATGTGGCTCTAACTGACTGGGTTTCCAATCTTGTTCTGGTTAACAAAAAACAAGGTACGATCTGTGTGTACGTCGATTATAGGGATATTAACAAAGCTTGTCCTAAAGACAACTTTCCCACCCCCTTCGTTGACCAGATCGTCGACGATTGCACCGGGAGAAAAATCTTCTCTTTGATGGATGGTTTCTCCGGATATAATCAAATCAATATCGTACCCACCGACCAACACAATACCACTTTTATTTGTCCTTCGGGCACTTTCACCGACCGGAAACTACCCTTTGGTTTAAAGAATGCCGGCGTGAATTTTCAACGTGCTATGTCTTATGCTTTTCATGATATAAAGCACATTGTCCAAACATAACTCGATGACCTACCGGCTCATTCCATGCACTGTGTCGATCATCTCACACACCTCTGAGCCATTTTCCTCCGATGTTGGTTCTACCGTATACACTTAAACCCGCACAAATGTGTTTTTTGCGTAGAATCCGACCGACTTATGGGATTTATTGTTTCATGTCAAGGGATAAGGGTAGATCCTTTGAAGGTCGAGGCGATTCTCAATCTTCCTCCTTCTTCCTCACTTCGCCAGCTACAAAGTTTGCAAGGGAAGGCAAACTTTCTCTGTCATTTCATCCCGAACTATGTTGAGCTAACTCTTGGATTTACTTGATTGCTAAAGAAAGGTTCTGAGTTCGTATGGGATACCACTGCTAACAAATATTTTGAAGCTTTGAAACTGTCTTTAACTCGTACCCCACTACTCTTCCCACCTGATTACAGTCGAGATTATTTCCTTTATCTCGTAGCCTCGGACTATACCATCGCTATGGTTCTCATTCAGGAGGATGATTCTCATGACGAACATGTCATTTATTATTTGAGTTGGAGTCTCATGACTACCGAAACCAAGTATTTACATGTTGAAAAAATGGCCTTGGCTTCTATCCAAGCTGTTCAACATTTCTGACACTATATCCTTTTATGCAAGACTACTGTGATTTCCAACTGCAACCCTATGCAACAAATTCTTACACGCCAATTGCTAGGGGGAAAATACTCCAAATGGATCGTAATACTCCAGGAGTTTGACTTAGAATTCGAACGCGCTAAGTCTAAGAAATCCTTGGTGTTTGCCGAGTTGAAATGCGACCTTTCCTATTCTGAGATGGAAAATGTAGCAGAGGATTCCTTACTTGATGAATCCTTTTTTCTGATCAATTCCGATGACCTTTGGTATGGGGATATCATCATATATCTCTAGACTTAGACTTTCCAACCCGATTTTTCTAGCACTGACCATCGTAGAATACGCTACCAAGCCCGTCAGAATATTATCCTTAGTGATACTCTTTATCGTCGTGGGATTGAATCCATTTTTTGATGCTACCTCACATTTTACAGAGCTGAGAAAGCCCTGAATGAATGTCATTCTGGAGCATGTGGTGGTCACATGTTTGGGTATGCTACTGTCCAGAAGATCTTACGAGTGAGGTATTTTTGGCCTTCTTTATTCAACGATTGTATAATCGTTGTCCAAAAATGCCATGCTTGCCAAACCTACAACAACAAAATACGATCACACCCTGCTCCTCTACACCTTGTGGTCTCTGTTGGTCCTTTTGTGAAATGGGGTATCAATTTCATGACATGTCACCCTCACTCGGATGGGGGGAATGGATATATTATTGTAGCTGTAGATTATTTTACGAAATGGGCTGAGGCAATGCCAACATTCGACAATACCGGAAAGACTGCAACATTATTCATATTCAATCACATCATTGCTCGATTTGGTGTTCCTCAAGCTATCGTTACTGATCATGGTAGCCACTTTAGAAACTTCATGATGTCTGAACTCACTGAAAAGTTGGGTCTTCGCCATGAAAACTCAACACCCTATTATCCACAAGCCAACGGCCAAGTTGAAACAATAAAAAAAGTTCTCATTGCCATGCTTCGGAGAATGATAGGGATTCACAAAAGGAGTTAGCACACGATGTTGTTTTCAACATTGTGGGCTTACCGAACATCCGTTAAGTCTGCTACCGGGTTTACACCTTTCCAGTTAGTTTATGGTCTAGAATCCATATTGCCGATTGAATGTGAGATACCTGCTCTAAAACTAGCCGTCGAAATTCTCCCAAACACTTCTACCGAAGAAGAGCGTATGTTGTATCTCATGCAACTAGAAGAAACTCGTTGCGATGCCACCCTAGTTATATAAGCCCAGAAGAAACACGTCAAAGCCCAATACGACAAACATGTCAAGCCATGCATTTTCTCTGAAGGTGATCTGGTTCTCCTTTACGAACAAGACCGGGATATGCTAGGAGCCAAACAAATTGAAGCTATGTGGCGAGGTCCTTATATCGTCAGACGAGTGTTGGAGAAAGGATCTTACGAGTTGGTGGACTATGACGGTATCCCTTTGAGTGAACCCAGAAATAGGTTGTACTTAAAGAAGTACTATGCTTAAGATCACCTGTGCATGCGTGCTTGTATTTTATTGTATCATACTTTTTGTGTGTTACTTTAGTATGCTTTTTCGTTATTTGGTCTCTTCCCTCGACCGCTTATCTTGTGTTGTGCTTCGTTTCCAAATGTCGGAGTCTTCTCTACCCCACATTAGCTTCGCCAATGGCGCTAGTCGTAGTACTCAGAACCTTGCTTCTGCTACATGGGAAATTTACGCACCTACAAACGAACTTATTAGTCTATGAGGTGTGTGCCTCAGTCATGCGACCAATAATATCACAGAATATAGCTCCGTCATCGAATTGTTGATTGATTCTATTTCGCTTGATATCCACCACCTGGTTATACGACTCGATTCACAGCTAGTAGTACTACAATTAAGTAATGTCTATGCTATCCGAAGTCCTACTTTATTACAGGTATATTTACAAATTCACCTCTTGGAATGTTATTTTGATTATATCGAATATCAACACATTCCTAGATGTCTAAATACATTGACTGATGCCTTAGCTAATTATGTGTTAGACAGACATTTGGGACATTTATGAACCAATCACACATCACATATATTATACAACACAAAATAAGCCAGTATAAGACGTATATATGTATATAATGATCAAAAGTTTTTACAAAACGTTTCTGTCCAAAGATCAAAATCTCAAAATATGAAGCCCATAGCTTCCACAAAATAGCATCACGGATGACGCTCACGATAAAATACAACTGCTCAGGCTACCCTATGGAGCAGTCGACTGAGAGACCAGACATGCCCACAGTATGGTGCGGATAACATCTCGGGATCTCCCTAATAGCAATGTCTGGGACATCTGCAATCAACCCCTCTAAGTTATGTTCCACTGCCCCGTAGTCCTCAACATCCCATCTTTCCACTGGAGCCGCTTCTCCTCACCTATGAATGGGAGACGTTCCTGGAGGTCAATACGACCCCACATCTATGTCATCAAAAGAAATTTTTTGATTAGTCCTTGGATAAACATAAAAACATTTTATATAATAAAATTTGAAAAAACATTAAAAAAGAACAAAATGTGTACTTCTTACCCAAGTCACCCCACTGAGCATCCTCAGGCAAGACCAAATATGGATCTCCTTGAAAATATAAACCGACATATGCGTAGTCATCGATCATCAACATTTGGGGCCTCAACCAATCAAAAAATGAATCATTATACTTGATTATAGGCCCTGCTACGTGCCAAGCCATGATGTTACACTACCTCAACATCCTCAGACCCTGTGGGGATGGTAAACCCCAATCTACTTGTAGTCGCAGTAGTGGGACCCTCTCAAGGAAGAATGACACCAAAAGTGACCCATACCCAAACTGCTTCAGGTCACCCCTTCTGCACTTTGTTAGTTGCCTCTTCATACTATGGAGAACCGCGTCTGACCAGTTGAAAAGCTGAGGCTTTGTGCACTCTATTGCATATTGGAAATAGCTCTGGAGAGCCATGTGCGGAGAAACGCTCCCGACCATGTGTGCAATGGTAAATAAGATAGTCCGCAAGGTCAGATTTTGGACACCCCAGATGGTGACCTTACCCTTGCTTCTCTCCACATTGGGAACACAATATCGGTGAACATACTCGCTCATAGGAAGTCTTCCGCCTCTACCTCCGATCAGAGTAGCATGGTATCCACATCATGACAACCCCGTCAGAAAATAGATATCCTCAATATCTAGTGTCAGCGTGTGGACCCCTACGTGAAATAACTATTGATCCACATCCCACATGTGGACCAGGTACTCTAACAATCTGAGTTGGGCTCTCATGCCTGGGATCCTAAATTTTTTTAAGAGCCCACATTCTCGGAGGGCAACGATTGTACCCAGATCATTTCCGGCAATGGCATCATCCTCCTCGTGTTCTCTTTCCCTTCATTCCAACATCATGATGGTCAACACCTGCAATGGATCCATGAGAAGGAAGTCAACAACTTGTTTTAACCTCTTGCATAATTTTTTATTGGGTGAAAATTTGCATAAAAATCTATCTTTCGGCCCTCCCAGATGAAGCTTACATACAGTGCGAGATTCTTGCAGGTGCTCTGAAGCTCACCTGCGAGAATCCTAGGTTCTGCAGGCCCCGAATGGTTCACCTGCGAGAATGCCTGAGTGCATTCTCCGGCCCTAAAATGGACTCAAATACTTAAAATTACCCATAAAAATCAATTTTAATCCGTGAAAAAGTTGGAAAATCAAGAGATTACCTTGTTGGCTGAAACCATTTGCCAAATGATCATTTGTACCTCCCACAATCGAGCAAAGAAATTTGGGGAAAAATGAGGTATGTTGGACAAGTTTTCGGCAAAGTAACAATGAAATGGTAAAAAAGGCTTTTTCACCCATATTTATTCACTTTTTACTATTTCTTGTTTTTTTATTTTTATTGATTTGCTTAAAAAACCTAATACCTTAATAGCCTTGTGAGTATGGTTTTTCACAGATATAGTGACTTCGAAGTCCGAACGACGGTGTACGAGTATTTTTTCTTTTTTTGTCACGTGTACGACTACTTTTTTAGGGTTTTTATAGGAAAAACCTCGAGCTCAGTCTTCGTTTGTTCTCGTGATCGAAAATACATGAGAACGCAACCGAGTATACTTTTTCTTGTCTTTTCGTACTAGTCATGGTAATACGAAAACAATGAACGTAAGGGAGTATCCTTTAAGCTCTTTTCACGCTCCATAAAAACAAAAAGATTGTCGAGCGATCTTGTTCTTTTCACGCTCATTAAAGTATTTGAAGAAAACGTTCGATGGGTGATAGTTTATCACTTTTTCGGTCTTGTCGAACTCATTTATGAAAAATGAACTGGGAGAGTTCTCTTTAAGTGTTTTTCAGACTCTCAAAACATGAAAAACCCCCAAGTTTTCTATCGTTGGACTCGTTAAACAAACATCGAAAGACCCATAATGGGACCGAACCACTCCTTCCTAGGGTTAGTTAAATGTACTTCGAGGGACTTGTCTGAAGGATGAGCTTACATCGACAAGCATATGTTATCCTCCTCAAGCTTGTGTAGAAATAAAGAGGTACTCGCTAGAAATGGTGGGGGAAATTTTGGGAAAGGGATGTGTTTTCGTATTTGTATTAATGACAATAAGCGTCTCTCTTGAACATGACACCCCCTATTTATCATTTGAATCTGGGTTGGGAAATCCATTTGTCTCTCGTCTGACTTGCTACAAGGTCATATCTTGGGTCATCTTTGAGTCAATGCTTCCAAGTCCTTTGTCGTGTCATTCATATGTTCAAGAGAATTTCAAATGAGCCCTCCATTGAGTTGGCCATCTGCAGTTGTCCATTCTTACTATGTCAGGCTTCCCTATGTCCATTTCAACTCATATTCATACTTTGATTCACCCTCAAAATCTGTTACTTATTTCATGTCATTGATGGGGGATACATCAAGGCCCTCCTCTGACGAGTCTTTTTCCATCGACTCCAACTCATTATCCAGGAATAAGACTTAGAAATCATCCAGTACCTTGGAATTTGCATGCCTTAATGGCAGGTCTCTTCGCTTTCGACAAGGGTTTCACATCATTGGTCCTTGATCGAGAGATTCCACCAAGTGTTCGACTTCATCTCATTCATTCAAATTCGTTCAGATTGTACTTCGGTACCTTGGGAGTCATTGACATCAATGGTGATTTCCCTCACACTTGTTAACGGTTTTCATCAATGACCGGTAATCAAGTGGTTTCTACCATGTTCGACTTCAACACATGTAATCACATGGCTAGATTCGTACTTTCAGGTGACAGGATTGAAGACCCTAGGTCTCATATTTTTTATTCAGGATGCGATGGAGTATGTATGATTTGTATCGACACATAGATCCACTTTGTATGTAGCATGACTATGTCTTAATTTGAGTCTTCTAACATATATCCACAGTGTATTCCTGGTGTCTATGTAGCATTTTGATGACATGGATCCATGGTGTATGATTGGTGGCCATGGCCTACGTTTACAATTTCATTCATTTGTGATCAGAGCATGGGAATGCCTACCTCAGAACTGGTATTATATTCTGTAGATGCTTGGTTGTTTATAGGTTTCCTATTAGGTGTGTTCCTTGTTTCTGACACACACATGCATTTTACAAAGTATTTCGGTTGTCACGAGTTCCAGCCTCATACTTTGGGGGGCATTTTGTTACACACTATTTTGGTCACTCTAGTGATGTCTCTACAAGTTATGTGTCCAGGCTCTCATGAAGACCCTTTTCCTGAGAAAAGTGACTGTTGTCTTCTTCTAAAAAGCATATTTTTAAGATGAGTTCGTAGGCTGCCTATGTTATAGGGTGCAAAAATCCTTCATTCTTGCAGGCAACCCTATACTTGGAGTGCGAACTGTTCGCAGTATGCTCTATAGGTAGGGTGTGAACCTGTTTCAAAGCTTGGAAAAGAGAAGAGGTTACAAAGGTTCTAGAAGGGAATATTCTAGAAAATGAGGTGGCATTCGCATGGTTGGCATCCTACTGACTTCTCAGATTTAGTGGGATCATCCTCATCCCTTTAACCATCTCTCCTTCTCCTATATAATGAAAGGTTTCTCAAGGAAGAGGTTAAGCAAGATTGAATGGAGAATTGATGAAAGAATTGTGTGAAGAAATCTGCCTATGTTATAGGGTGCAAAAATCCTTCATTCTCGCAGGCAACCCTATACTTGGAGTGCGAACTGTTCGCAGTCTACTCTATAGGTAGGGTGCGAACTTGTTTCAAAGCTTGGAAAAGAGAAGAGGTTACGAAGGTTCTAGAAGGGAATATTCTAGAAAATGAGGTGGCATTCACATGGTTGGCATCCTACTGACTTCTCAGATTTAGTGGGATCATCCTCATCCCTTTAACCATCTCTCCTTCTCCTATATAATGAAAGTTTTCTCAAGGAAGAGGTTAAGCAAGATTGAATGGAGAATTGATGAAAGAATTGTGTGAAGAACTCTGTTTGGATTGAAGCTTGAAGACTCTATTTGTCTATCAAGTTGTACTGGATCTTCTTCATTCAAGTGTAGAGCAAGTGTGTGTGTTGGAACCAAGGATCATTGAAAGGAAGCTTGCGACATCAAGGCGATCTGGTTGTATCTTCTACTTTCATTTAATATAATATAGTGGCATGTCCCTTTCCCATAAAATCACTCTTATTTTATTGCATAACTCCTTGATCATATGCATAGGTTGACATTGAA
>ML792569.1:79940-103526 GCA_009831015.1 Picea engelmannii
GCACCTACTGATTTATCCAATAACATGATGTCTCCTTGGATTTTCTATGTACCTACTTACAACTCCCACTACATGTTCAATATATGGTCTTATGCACACCATTACATACATAAGGTTACCAACCACACTATCATATGAAACTTTTTCCATCTCCTCTTTCTATTGTTTTCTCTTAAGACTCATTTTAGTCGACAAAATCACTCCAACTTGAGATGGAGAAAAGTTGTTTTACATTTATCTCTCTTATATAGCTCAATTATGGTTTTCACATACTTTCTATAGCTAATATACAACTTATGTTTTGGTATTCTCTCTTCACCTAAATTCTGAACAATAGTGAAACTCGCCTATGTCCCTCATGTAAAACTAATGTGACAATTGGGGCTTAGTCTCCTTGACTAGCATCTTGCAATTGATAATAAAAATAGTATCATCAACACAAAAGACTAGACTAATTAAGTTATACTTTCTTGCTTGAAGTAAACACAATGACCTATTTCTCTTCTTATGGGCCTTTGTCCCACAACATATTTTTCAAACCATTGATACCATTGTCTCAGGGAGTGCTTCATCCATATAGTGAACTCTTCAACCAACACACCATGTCTTCTCTCCCTTGTACTACAAATCCTTTTGGTTACTTCATGAATGTTTCTTCTTTAATATCATCATGAAGAAATGTTATCTTCATGTTCATTTTATTCACTTCCAAATCATAAGTAACTACTAATACCAAAAACAACCTAATAGAGGCCATATTGACCACTAGAGAGAAGGTATCATCATTATCAACACCCTCTACTTGAGATTATCCTTTTTCTACTAAACAATCATTATACCCCGCCATATAGCCATATGCACTATACTTCTTCAACACCCATTTTCATCCAATCACCTTCCTTCCTCTAGTGAAACATTGCAAATGTCAAGTCTGGTTGTATTTTAAGGCCTTCATTTCTTCCTCCATGGCTTTCATCCAATGAGGGGAATCTTCACAATTAGGATCATATTTGACATTTCTTATCTAATCACCCATGGAAGTTAAAACAAACAAACTAAAATTAGTTGGCTCATAGAGATACATGTCAAATCTCTTTTTCTCATGAAGGCTCGTCCTCAAATTCTACCCTTGATTAAGCTAATCATGCTTAGGATGCATATTTTCATTCAGTCCTAATAGAAATTTTTCTTCAAACTAATTTTAACCTCCTTCCTCTAGAATTTCTACATCTATATCCTTTTATATATGTTCCACTTTATCTTTTTCTCTTGATTGGAAATATTGAATCACTAGATGTTGTACCTTTTCTATAGGTAGAAATTCTTCATGTTGATCTTCACTAGATTTTTCCTCCATGAAGATCAAATCATGAATATGCATATTTTGATGTTCAGATAGAATCCACAACTTATATCTCTTGACTCCTTCTTCTTATCCAATAAATATGCACTTGACTAATTTGTTGTCAATTATTTTATTGTTCAACTTAGGCACATGCATGTAAGCCTCACACCCAAAAACCCTAAGATGTGAAATACATGGCTTCTTTCCACTCCAAGCCTTTTCTAGTGTCTTTTCACCCAAAATTAACTAGGTGATTTCATAGTCAAATGGTTTTTTGTAGCAACCACTTCACCCCAAAATATTATACTCAGACTAGAATTGTATTTCATGGTTTGTGATTTCTCCATCAAGGTTCAATTCAACCTCTTAGAAACACCATTTTTTTAGGAGTATATGGGGTGGTCTTATGCCTTGAAATACTTGGAGATTTTCAAAAAAAGCTCAAATATGTTTGAAGAATACTCACCACAATTGTGACTTCTCAAATCCTTCACCTTATTCCCACTTTTTCTTTCAACCAAAGAAACAAAGGTATTAAAAACTTCAAGTGCATCATTTTTCTTACTGATGAAGTAAACCCATGTATTTCAAGAAAAGTCATCACTGAAAGTGATAAAATAGCGAGATCCTCCAATGGAGACCATATCCATAGGCTCACAAATATTAGAATGCACCAACTCAAGAACCTCTTGAACTTTTTTGTTACTCAAGGAGAATTGAACCCTCTTCTTCTTTCTAAGAAAACATTCCTCACAAAACACAATTTCAATCCTTTAAATTATTAATTCCATGGATAATTTTCTTGGTGCACAAGCCTTGTAGTTTCTTTTCACCAATATGCCCCATTCGACAATGTTTGAAAATCATATTTGGTGTCTTCAATGTTTTCATTGATTTATCCTCTTTTTTTTTAACTACATTTCCACTACCCCTGACTTGACTAATCATGTCTAGTTTGTACAAAGTTCTAAGTCAAACACCCTTGGCCAAAACCATATCCCCTTGAACCATTCTACAACCTGATTTAGAGAAGATTGTCTTAAAACATACATCAACTATTTGGTTCACTAAAATAAAATTCCATTGCAATCCCAACACATGTAACACAATGAGAATTTGCTTCACAACCATCTTTGTATTGGAATTTTACACTACTGTGTCTAACAATTTCATAGCTAAAATTATCCTTAAGAAATATTTTACCTCCATGTGATTCTTTATAATACATGTACCAATCCTTGTGATGATATATATGGAAGGAAGCTTCTAAATCAATCAACCACACCTCCTCATGGAGATTGGTTAACAAACATGCTAAATAGAGATATATGTTTCCCTCATGACTAGAAATCCTAGCAACAAAATCCTCCTTATTTTCTTCTCTCTTTCGAAGGATTGACCTTGCATTCACTATTATTGTGCCCTCTTTGATGGAATATCCAAAAAATTAACTATTTTTTCTTCCAACCATTATTTAAATATCTTCCTCTAGATATAGATTTCCTTCCACTAAATATCTCATCATTCCACTCCTGGGAGCAACACTTATTCATCAAACCTTCTAAATTAATGTTTATTTATTTTGCTCGTTGTCTCCTCCTACAATAAATGACCCATGAACTCATCCAAATTAATATTATATACCATTTTATATCTATTGATGGAAAATATCAAATTCTCCTAGGAATATGTAAAACTCCCCTAAACATAGGGTATCTTTCAAACATCCCCTACTCCGACGATAAACAACCCAGATAAACCAAGAAATATTGAACCCCATAGTTCCTGAATAAATTAAGGCCATAGGATCAAGACAGTTGAAAATCTAAGGTGGTAGATCTATTCGACACTTTGGTAATAATCGAAGGAAGATACAAAAGTTCCAAAACTCCTGAAGCTACGAAGTATTGAAGCCACGAAGTAAGACACGTGGAAAAAGACAAATATGACACATGGCCCAATCAAATGGTGACAATTATCAAGGTTGATGTGGCACATAAGGACTGTAAAAGCCACAAATCAGGGTGACACATGGCAACCACTCAGCTAATGTCACGTCAACAGTGACGTCAGTAAGCTACGTCACTATGGGAGTACATCCTTCCCGGATATCCAAATTATCCTACCAACAAAACTACTTGAAGCATCGAAGGCCTAAGTCACGAATAACCGAATCCCAGAGAGTGGGAGATCCTTTGTTCCTAAGTCTATGGTCCCAGCTCCTGGACATATGAATTTTATCAAACACAGAGTGTTGATACACCATTCGGTGGAATTTTCTTCGGAAGAGTTAGAATACTACAGAGGCCTGAGTCCTAAAATTTCAAAGTCCCAAAATGAACGAGAACCGTCCATCTCAAACGTGCAAATCAAACATGACCATCAATCTTGACAAGTGATTAAGCACTCGTTTATCTTAGCGCTTAGTCACCGCCTATGGTCATATGGAATAGAGGTCCTGAAAGTGCGTCTATGTGAATTTGACATGCACGTGAAGAATGTTTTCCTCTGTCAGGAAGAAACTTTGAATTAGATAGGATCTGGATTCTGCCCTGATTGATATTAAGTGATCAAATACATCCAATGCATTGGAAAGCTAATCAAAAATGTCAAATATGATATGTTAGAGAACTGGGGACGCAACAAAATATTTAGAATAAAATAAAAAGGCATGGGATCTAATTAAAATAAATCGATCCATACCTGTGATCGATTTATGAAAAATCCCTCTTACTAGATTGAAAAGATTTCATGTTAATGCATGAATAAAAATAGAGGGAGATGATAATTCTAAATTAAAATACAAATGTTATTATTGTTAATTTAAATGAAGAGGTGCAATGGTCCAAACACATGGATACAATGATTCAACACTCACACCAGTAGGAAGACAATATAAGAAAGAAAGAATGGTGAAGAAAAGGTGTCTCTACAATCCAGATCGAAGACAAAAAGTAGAAGCAAAGTCCAAAGAGGAATAATTGATGATACTTATGCAGTGAGGGTGGAAGGTAGGAGAAAGGAAGGATTCATATCCTTTACTAAGTAAAGTATGAATAAAAGGGAGTTGGTGCTTTCTAGGGTTGGTGCCCTAAAATAAGGGATTTGGTGCTTCCTAGGGTTGGTGTTTTGAAGAAAGGGATTTGTGTCTCCTAGAGTTGGCACTCTAAAAATGATTGGTGTC
Organism: Picea engelmannii; assembly: GCA_009831015.1. Lineage (NCBI taxonomy): Eukaryota > Viridiplantae > Streptophyta > Pinopsida > Pinales > Pinaceae > Picea > Picea engelmannii. Next base: position 84,470 of record ML792569.1, read on the forward strand.
CTTCACTATATTAGATTATTCTTTATAAAACCATGTAATTCCTGTTAATTATATTTATACAATTTATTTTAAATACAAGTCCATTGTTGATTTTTGTGGTGATTAATAAAATAACAAAGTAATTGCTAATTGTTGAAAAAGAGTTAATATTGATTCACCCCCCCCCTTCTCAATATTTCCAACAATTGGTATCGGAACTAGTTTCTTTAACACATTCTAACAACTGGAAGGTAGATCTTGAAATAGATCAGCGAGAGGGAATGCCTTCCAACAAAAGCACCATTGTTTAATGCAGGCAGTTATGCTGTCTTGAAAATAAGAATGAAAAGCTACATGTTGGATCTTGGTTTTGATGTCTAGAAATATTTTGTAGATGGTTACACTGCACCAACCACTACACCCACAGATACTGCAAGAAAGAAGATTTGTAATGACAACTCAAGAGTTGTTAATTCCATTCTAGGAGGATTGACAAATTCTATATGTTTGAAGGTAATGCATTGTAAGTCAGCTAAGGAAATCTGTGACAAATTGGAGGTTGTATATGGAGGTTGTATATGAAGGAAATATCAAAGTCAAGGAAGCCAAACTACAAACCTATAGAGCTTAGTTTGAAAATTTGAAGATAAAAGAAGAAGAGAACATTGTTCATGATGCAACAGACCCCCGAATCATCGAGTCGAGGTCCGCACAGGATCGTTCTAATCTTCCCTTGAGTCTAATTGACTCTTTGATTTTCCCTCGGGAAATATCTCATACGCTTACGGTGTATCCACAGGTCCTTATTAATTGAGCCTGCGTGAACAAACTCCAGGTGTCAACCCAAATCTCCTTGACCACAATAGCGTCACGCCCTTCACTAATTCGGGACTTTGGGTCTCGCAATTTCACGATCCTTGATGTCGATTTTCTCGGCCCTCTACTGTCGAAACCCGAAATGATGATTTACCAGAATGTTTTCAACAAAGGCTGGCTTCTCACAGAACTTTCCGCCGATTCAAAATTTCGAACTTTGTGACTTCGCAAATCCAGATGCAAGCCTCCCAGTCCGTCGACCTTTGAACTCTGAAACAGTCAACAAGGGTTGAATCCGCCTATTTAACGAGGACACACCACCTATCCACTCAACCTCTTTCTATATCTAACATGGACTCCTGCCACCTATCACTCTTCCCGTTTTTCAAGACTCTCGATCCCAAAGCGCTGCCTCCTCCATTTCCCGACACCCGAAGTATCGAAATCCCAAAATTCCATGCCAATTCCTGTCACAACTCATGACTTCGGAACTTTCGTTCCACTACACTCAACTCCTTGTCATTAGGATCCCCGAAATGCTGAAATGATCTGACGTCTTGTGAAAAGCACGATCGACAGTCCACGTTGATTCTGGATCTTAGAGTGATGACTTCACCTGCCTCTAATCACCCTGCAACCTCTCTAGATCCTACGGTCTTTGTGGCTCCGTGAATTTTCCACAGAGAATTTCGACCGCTCATTGCTCTTGCGAAATGAGCCAATGTTCTCCCTTCTGAATTTTACTTCTGCTAGATGACTTCGACCCTCGTCTCCCTTTGAAGTATTTCAATCTCTGTCCTCCTTTGAAGTCTTCAAAGGTGTTATCCCTTCTAATTTTTTTCTTGCAACTCAAGTATCAAAAGGACCCCAGCACGCACTCCTTGCGGCAGACTTTCAAATACTTCTAAGTATTTGATTCTTCGACTCCGTGCACTCCCTGCAACAGCAGTCCTTCAACTCTCCCCTTTTGGTTGGTAAGTTCTAAACTTTCAACCAGCCTGTGCACACCTTGCACCGCTTCTGTGCTTCAATTTCTCTTCTACTGGAATGAGAACAATGGTATCCCTCCTGAGCTTTCAGAGATAAAATCTGAACCTTCATCAATGCACTCCTCGCAGGAACTTCTCTCACTCAGGAAGAGAAACAATCGAAACTCATTCTCTTTCTTCTCTCAGACTTCAAACATTTAATATGAAATCCTACATACATAGCATAGCATCACACCTAATTCATAACAGAGAGAATAAAACAACTGTAAGCATACCATTCAGTAAATGTAAACAGTAAGCATCACAACGCCATGAAAGTTGAGTCAAAGCTTCATATATTAACTCAGTTGTTTCTGTACATGGGTTCTTCTCTATAAATCTCTACTACAACTCTCTTATTCTCCTCTATGCTAATAATACAATAATACAAGAATGAGGGTGTCTATATCTTTTTTCCCTCCTACTCTCTAAATTGTCTAATCTATTAATTCAAACCTACCTACTTTCATTAACTAGGATTAAATGCCTTAATGTTTTACAGATGAGAGCAGTCACTCAAGATTTGTTTACAACCTCCATGATATAAATGCAATTACACCATCTTCCTAACTACTACATTAATATCCGCTCCCTTAAACTTTTGAAACATTTCAAAACGTGAAAAATGCATGTTGCACTTTCTAGCTATCCTTTGCCTCCACGCTCGCTTGACTGCTAATGATGCTCCTGCATCATACTCTCTTGCTTGAAAATTTTCATGAACTCCTGTTCATGAGATTTTGCACGGTCTGTCCATGATTTTTAATTTTTGCTTCATCTTCCCAGTTGGCATCTTCAACTGGATGTCCCTTCCATTTGACCAAGTATTCAAAATACTCTTTCCTCCTGGTCTTTTTGATGACTCTCTTGTCAATTATTCTTTCCATCTATGGATTTTCAACTACAGGCATTTGTTTGGTCCACTGAACTTCTGTCTGTTCATTCTCTGTTCCTGTTTCTTCCATTCTGTAAGGGTACAAATCCACAACATTGAATATTGGTAAAATTCTGACCCCATCGGGTAATTCAATCTCATATGCGTTTGCCCCAAATTTCTTCACGACCTTGCATGGTCCAATATTTTTCATCTTCAGTTTGTTATATGTCCCCCTTCCTCAGATGTGCAAGAACCATATCACCAACTTCAAATTGAAGTTCTCGCCTATGTTGATCTGCTCTGCGCTTATACTCCAAGCCTGAACTCTACAATCGCTCCTTAATTTGGCTGTGAAGCTCCTTCATTGCTTCTACAAACTCCCCTTGGTTGCATTCCATATACAATTTGGAATGGACTCTGTCCTGTGCTTTTGTTGATCGAATCATTATAAGAAAATTCCACCTGTGGCAGAATATGATCCCATTGACTGTGGTGTTCAGTGACTAGGCTTCTTAGCAAATATCCTAAGCTTTTGTTCACAACTTTTGTCTTCCCATCCGTCTGAGGATGATACACTGAGCTAAAAGAAAAACGTGTCCCCAAATTCTTCCATAAAGTCCTCCAAAAATGTCCCACGAACTTCGTATCTCGATCAGAAATGATACTCCTTGGCAAGCCGTGAAGTCTGACAACTTCCTTAAAAAACAAGTTCACAATATGGGTTGCATCGTTGGTTTTCTGGAATGGTATAAAATGTGCCATCTTGGAAAATCTGTCTACTACCACAAAGATCGAATCACATCCTCTTTGTGTTCTTGGCAGTCCCAATATAAAATCCATGCTTACTGCATCCCACAGCCTTTCTGGTATGGGTAATGGTTGATATAACCTTGTGTTCTTCCTTCTTCCTTTAGTGTGCTGACAAATTCTGCACCTGTCCACAAATTTCTTAACATCTGTCCTCATTCCTGGCCAAAAATATGAGCCATTCAACTTTGAGAATGTCTTATCATGACCGAAATGTCCGGCCAATCCTCCATTGTGTTTTTCTTTCAGCAGATTCTCCCTCATGGAGCATTTTGGAATACATAGTTGATTTCCCATGAATAATAATCCATCCTGGATCATGTATTCAATCCATTTGCTTATGTCCCTGAGAATTGGATTCTCAGACGCCTCATATGCTTCCTTAAAATCTGGGTCATCCCTGTACATTTCTTTGAGGTTATCAAAACCCAAAGTTTTGACTCTGAATTCCTGCATAAGCAAACATTTCCTACTCAAAGAATCAACAACTTTGTTAGCAGTTCCATAAATATGCTTAATCACAAAAGTAAAATCATGCATGAATTCAACCCATTTAGCATGCTTTTGGTTCAACTTGTCCTGTTGAGTCACGAATTGCAAAGCGTGATTATCGTTGTACAAAACAAACTCCTTAGGAACCAAATAGTGTCTCCATTTCTTCAGCGCTTGTATGATTGCATAAAATTCTTTGTCATATGTTGAGTATTTAATCTTTGCTTCATTCAATATCTCACTGAAGTATGCAATTGGCCTATCATCTTGGCTCAAGACTACTCCAATTGCAAACCCACTTGCGTCACACTTGACCTGGAATGTCTTGTTAAAATCCGGAAAAACCAAAATTGGTTGCTCCGTGATCTTCTTCTTCAGCAGATTGAAACTCTTCTCTGCTTCCTTTGTCCAATGAAAAGATTTGTGTCTTTTCTTCACTGTATCCATCATCAGTGCACTAATCCCACTGAAATTTCAGATGAATTTCCTGTAGAAACTAGCTAAACCATGGAAGCTTCGAACTTCAAACACATTTTTCGGTGATGGCCAATTCTTAATCGCTTCCACCTTTTCTGGATCCATTTTTAGCTCATTCACAAAGATAACAAAACCCAAGTAAATGAGTTTTGTCCTCATAAATGATGATTTATTCACGTTTATCAACAACTTCTCTTTTTTTAATCTCTTCATCACTGTAGCTAAATGCTTCAAGTGTTCTGCTTCTATCTTGCTGAAAATCAATATATCATCAAGATATACAATGACGAATTTCCCGATAAACTCCTTCAGGACTTCATTCATCAATCTCATGAAAGTACTGAGTGCATTTGTTAATTCAAATGGCATAACAAACCATTCATACATCCCTTCATTCATCTTGAATGTTGTCTTCCATTCATCACCTTCTCTCATACGAATCTGATGATATCCGCTTTTCAAATCAATCTTTGAAACAAATCTTGCTCCACTCAAGCAATCCATCAAATCATCCATCCTTGGCAATGGAAATCTATATCTAATGGTGATCTTATTGATCACCCTTGAGTCTATACACATTCTCTAGCCTCCATCTTTCTTTGGTCTGAGCACTATTGGAACAATGCATGGACTCAAGCTCTCTCTAATCAATCCTTTGTCCATTAAATCCTAGACCTACCTCTTGACTTCTTCATTCTTCTGCGGCATCAACCTGTACGCTACTTTGTTTGGTAAACTAGCTCCAGGTATAAGATCAATGTGATGGATTATACTCTTGATCGATGGCAACGAACAAGGTAGTTCGTCCACTACTATATCAACGAACTCTTCCAACAACTTCTGGATTTCCTCTGGTAAATCATCCACTCTTGTACTGGTCAAAACAATTCTAGGCTTCTTGACCACAATAAATTATGTGTCTTCCTTCTTATTAACCTCTTTAAGAAGTTCCTTCCCACTCATGAGAAGTACAGTGTTGCTTACCTCTAGTTTTTATTTTTTATCCTTAATCGGTAGCAACATGTGAGTTCTCCAATTCTTCTCCAGGGTGTCTGTGTTCTTTCTCCCATCATGAACCACATTTTTGTCATATTGCCATGGTCTACCCAACAATATATGACAAACATCCATGGGAATGACATCACATAATATTTCATCTTTATATCCCCCTATTTTAAATTCAACTTAACATTGTTTAGTGACATTTACCTGATGTCCTTTTTGTAGCCACGAAACTCTATATGGGATTGGATGTACGATAGTCTCCAGCTCCATCTTTTCTACCATCTCAGTAGATACGTGATTGTCTATGCTACCGCTATCCACGATGGCTTTGCATACTCTGTATTTTGTTTTGCAAGCAGTCCTAAACAAACTGTTCCTTTGGGCTAGGTTCTCTACCTCTTTCTCTGGCATTAAGAGAACTTTCCTCATCATCAAGGATATTTTTCCCTCAGCATCTTCTGCCTCAACATTCTGTCCTTGTGCTTCGACAATGTGATTTTCACCACCTTCTTTCTTTCTGTCTGGACACTCATAAGATTTATGTCCATTTTTCCCATAGATAAAACATTTCACTTCACCTCCTCGGCCTCTTCCTCTTCCTCTAGCTCGAGGAAAAGTATTTCTATCAGCATACTGCCCTCTCTATGAGCTTCCTCCCCTCTCATGCTGAGATTGAGGTTTCTTCTCTTCTTCTTTAGGTTTCTAAGTTCTTTCTTGGGCAATTGGTTTGCCTCTGGCTTCACTTCTGCCTTGGCCTCTTTGACCTTGCTTTCGACTTAGCTTCTCTTCAGCTTTCAGAGCCATTTGATAAGCATCTTCCACAGTTTGAATGATCATCATGCTCATCTCATCTTGGATGTCATATAGCAGACCATTCATGTACCTGGCCACTTTTTCATCATTGCTCTCTCAATGAACTGCCCTGATGTTTATCTTGTAGAATTATTTTGTGTATTCTTTCACTGTCATCATCTTCTTTCTCAAATTTTGCATCCTTCGAAACAGAGTAATTTGATAATCCTTGGGTATGAATTTGGCTTTCATCTTTACAACCATTCTGTCCCAACTCTTCATTTTCTACTTGCCTTTGCAACGTCTGTCATCCTGTAGTTCATCCCACCATAGTGTTACATGCCCTTTAACTCTTGTGACAACATGTTTGACCTCCCTATCTTCCTTGACATCCTCATAGTCAAAATATTTATCCAGATATCTAATCCAGTCTAGAAGCTCTTCAACATCCAGTTTTCCTTCATATACTGGAATGTCCATTTTTTTTTTCTGGAACCTATCCTTGCAACAACCCTGAATAGGTGTTCGACTGCAACTTCTTCTCCTTAATTTCCAACTTCATTTTCACTTTCAGCCTCACTGATATTTCCAGTGTCGACTGTGCGCCTCTGTGCTTTCTCCATGGCATCAATCCTGGCACGTAGTTCTCGCATTCCCCTTTCCACTACTGGATCAGGCATTGGTCTATCTCTTCTTCTTGAGGGCATGGCTGAGAAATTTCTCCCTTTTCTCTGCTACAGAAACAAAATAGCTTTTTCTGTGCTCTAATACCACTTGATGCAGCAGAACCCTGAACCCTCGGGTCGAGATCCACGTAGGATCGTTCTAATCTACCCTTGATTCTAATTGACTCTTTGATTTTCCCTTGAGAAATATCTCATATGCTCATGGCGTATCCACAATTCCTTATGAATTGAGCCTACGTGAACAAACTCCAGGCGTCAACCCAAATCTCCTTGACCACAATAGCGTCGCGCCCTTCACTAATTTGGGACTTCAAGTCTCACAATTTCACGATCCTTGATGTCGAGTTTCTCAGCCCTCTACTACCAAAACCCGAAATGTCGATTTACTGGAATGTTTTCAACAAAGGTTGGCTTCTCACAGAACTTTCCACTGATTCAGAATTTTGGACTTTGTGAATCCAGATGCAAGCCTCTCAGTCCGTCGACCTCCAAACTCCGAAACAGTCAAAAAGGGTTGACTCCACCTATTTGACGAGGACAGACCACCTTTCCACTCAACCGCTTTCTATCTCTGACATGTACTCCTGCCACCTATCACTCTTCCTGGTTTTCTAGACTCTCAATCCCAAAGCGCTACCTCCTCCGTTTCCCGACACCCGAAGTGACGAAATCCCAAAATTCCATGCCAATTCCTGTCGCAACTCGCGACTTCGGGACTTTCATTCCACTACACTCAACTCCTTGTCGTCAGGATCCCTAAAATTCCGAAATGATCTAATGGCTTGTCCAAAGCAAGATCGATGGTCTACGTTGATTCTGGATCCTAGAGTGATGAGTTCACCTACCTCTAATCACCCTGCAACCTCTTTGGATTCTACGGTCTTTGTGGCTTCATGAATTTTCCACAAAGAATTTCGACCGCTCATTGCTCCTGCGAAATGAGCCAATGTTCTCCCTTCTGAATTTTACTTCTACTGGATGACTTCGACCCTCGTCTCCCTTTGAAGTATTTCAATCTTTGTCCTCCTTTGAAGTGTTCAAAGGTGTTATCCCTTCTAAGTTTTCTCTTGCAACTCAAGTCTCAAAAGGACCCCAACACGCACTCCTTGCAGAATAATTTCAAATACTTCTAAGTATTTGATTCTTCGACTCTATGCACTCCCTGCAACATCAGTCCTTCAACTCTCCCCTTTTGGTTGGTAAATTCTAAACTTTCAACCAGCCTGCGCACACCTTGCATGGCTTCTGTGCTTCACTTGCTCTTCTACTGGAATGAGAACAATGGTATCCCTCCTGAGCTTTCAGAGATAAACTCCGAACCTTCGTCAACGCACTCCTTGAGGACGTTTCACTGCACTCCTTGCAGGAACTTCTCTCACTCAGGAAGAGAAACAATTGAAACTCGTTCTCTTTCTTCTCTCAGACTTCAAACATTTAATATAAAATCCTACATACACAACATAACATCACAACTAATGCATAACAAAGAGAATAAAACAACTATAAGCATACCATTCAGTAAATGTAAACAGTAAGCATCACAATGCCATGAAAGTTGAGTCAAAGCTTCATATATTAACTCAGTTGTTTCTGTACATAGGTTCTTCTCTATAGCTCTCTGCTACAACTCTCTTCTTCTCCTCTATGCTAATAATACAATAATACAAGAATGAGGGTGTCTATATATGTTTTCCCTCCTACTCTCTAAACTGTCTAATCTATTAATTCAAACCTGCCTACTTTCATTAACTGGGCTTAAATGCCTTAATGTTTTACAGATGAGAGCAGTTGCTCAAGATCTGTTTACAACCTCCAAGATATAAATGCAAGTACGCCATCTTCCTAACTATTACATTAATATTCGCTCCCTTAAACTTTCGAAACATTTCAAAACGTGAAAAATGTGTGTTGCGATTTCCAGTTGTCCTTCGCCTCCATGCTCACTTGATTGTTGATGATGCTCTTGCATCAGTTCAATACTTTCATAAGGCATATAAGGTAGTTAATTCAATCAGAGTAGCAGGAGAATAACTTACCGATAAACCTATTGTACAAAATATCTTAAGGTCATTACCTATGAGATATGATGCCAATATTTCCACAATTGAAGATTGTCCATAACTTGACAAAATCACAGTAGATCAACTTCATGGAATTTTTATAGCATATGAGATGAGAACAAGGAGAAAAAAACCATCAAAAGGAGAAACAAATTTTAAATCATCTAAAACAAAGATGAGGTAGGAGCAAAAGACCAATGACGAGTTATCATATATATATGATGAATAAATTTCCAACTTCATGAAAAAACTCAAGAAAGGGACTGGGAAATACAAAGGAAAGATTCCTCCAATACGTTTCAACTGTGGAAAAATTGGACACTTTTCCAATAAATGTCCCTATCTTAAGCAGGATGAAAGAACCTTCAAAGATCACAAGAAAAGAAAAACCAACGATAAAAATAAGTTCTAGAAGAAGAAGAAAACATTCTTTACCCAAGAAGACAATAGCTCATCTGAAGAAAGTGAAGAAGAGGGGACAAAGATTTTATTTATGGGAATAAAAAGTCAAGATGATAATCATTCGAAAGAAGAAGAAGAAGTGAACATCGAGGAAGAATTCATTCGTGCAATTGAAGAACTAAGAACATCTAAAAAGAAAAACAAGTTACTAAGGGAACAACTTGTAGATATTGAAGAAGCTACTAAATCAAGATAAAAGGAAGTTTCCAAAACCATTAGTGAGTCAGAACAATTAATTATTAAGTTAAAAACTCAACTCCAAGAAACCAAAAGAAAATAGGAAATATTGAATAAAGAACTCAATGAAAAACAACAAATATGTAGGATATTGGAGGATGCAATAGTTCAACTAAAAGGGAAACTAGAAAAAGAATATATCAAGTCTAAGTTTAAAAACAACTCAAAAATACTCAATAACATTATTACCAGTCAGAGATCATCAAATGATAAGATGGGACTAGGATATGATCCCTCTATAGAACAAGAAAATGACAAAATCAGCTATGCAGATGTTCTTAAGAACCCCATAAGAAGAAAATAAAACAAGACAAGAACAATACCATTGAAAACTATCCCAAATAAATAGAAATATGCACTTCCTTCTAAAGAAAAAGATGACGAGAAGAATAGAATCATCAGAAGGAATCCCTCTAAATTAAATCTATATATCTTCCTTGATTGTTTTTATTCCTGCAAAAGTTTTGGACATAAAGCAATACACTGTGAAGATTATAGAAAGTACAATCCAAGAAATGTCCAAAGATATGAAAATAATAAGGATAATGCGGAAGGAATAAATTATAATTCCTTCTCTCCCTTAAAATACTACAATGTTGAATGTTACAAATGCAACAAATATGGTAATAAAGCTAGTGAATGTAGATTGTCAAAATATGAAAAAAAGATAAATATTCTCAATAATCAAAAAGTATGGAAGAAGAGGAAAACCGAGTGAAATATATCCCTATATGTGAGAAACCAAGGATGTCAGTGGTATATAGACAGTGGATGTTCCAAACACATGACTGGAGATCAAAGAAAATTTCTCAAGTTAAACAAGAAAGGAAAAGGAAAAGTAACCTTTGGAGATAATATGTCAGCCAAAATACTGGGAAAAAGCACTATTAGTTTAGGAAATAAAAAAACCAAAGCAGAAGATGTACTTCTAGTAGAAAATATCAAGCCTAATCTCCTAAGTGTAATTCATACATGTGATCAGGGTCACATACTCACCTTTGATTCTCATAAATGTGAGATCGGGAAAAAGGACACTGGAAAGCTAGTAGCAGTTACACCAAGAACATATAGCAATGTGTATATCCTTAATATAGATGAAAGATAAAAATGTTTTTTAAGCCAAGTAGATGAAAGATGGCTATGGAATAGAAGGTTGGGACATTCAAGATTTGACAATTTGATCAAATCCAATGAAAAGGAAGCAGTAAGGGATCTACTAAACATTGTCAAATAGGGAAGACAACAAGAGTTAGGCTCAAAACAAAAGAGAATTCCACAACAAAACCATTATAAATTATTCACACAGATCTATGTGGGCCTACCAGAACTAAAAGTATTTATGGTGAACATTATTTTATGTTGATCGTTGATGATTACACTAGATTGACCTGGGTATACTTTCTAAAAGAAAAATCAGAAGCCTTTGAGAAGTTTAAAACATACAAATCCCTTGTAGAGAATGAACAAGATCTCAAAATTAAATGTATGAGATCAAACAATGGAGGAGAATTCACCTCTAAAGATTTCATTCAATTCTGTTAAAATCATGGTATCAAAAGAGAGTTTTTAACTCCCATGATTCCTCAATAGAATGGAGTAGTAGAAAGGAAAAATAGAACAGTTCAAGAAGCTACAAGAACCATGCTAAATGAAGCCAAGCTTGCATACAAATTCTAGAGAGATGCAATCTACACATCAATTCACATACTTAATCCATCTCAGTTGAGACCCAACCATGACAAAAATCCTTATGAACTATGGTTTGGCATGCTAGCATCTATAAAACACTTTAGATAAGCCGTCACATCTCTTCTCAATGAGCGAGCGAAGCTGATCTGGGAAGCCCACTACAACCGAGTGGCAGGACACTTCAGCTTCAAAAAGATAGTGGCGATGCTACAAAAACATTTTTACTGGCTGAAACTTTGATAGGAGGTCAGCAAGTATATCAGGTCTTGCATTGCCTGCACTATTTCCAAACCAACCACTAAGAAACAGGGCCTGTACACCCCTCTTCCTACTCCTGACAGACCATGGGAATCCATCTCAATGGACTACCTGTCGAGCCTCCTGTCCACCAAGTGGGTAAATGACTTTGTTTTTGTGGTTGTCGATCACTTTTCTAAGATGGTGATTATGGTTTCTTACAAGAAGAGCATCACAATAGAAGCCACTGCCAAGCTCTTCTTTGAACGAGTCTGGGTACATTTTGGAATCCCACAAACCATTATCTCAGATAGGGATAGTCGATTTCTCGGCACATTCTGGTCGAGCCTCTGGTCACTGCTGGACACCAAGCTCACCAAATCCATGCCCTTCCACCCCCAGACAAATGGCCAAACCGAGGTCATAAATTGAATGATCGTGCATATCCTGCGCTTGTATAATTCCAAGCACCCTCGCACATGGTATGAGAGTCTTCCCTATGTCTAGCATAGCTACAACCGAGCCCTTCATAGCTCAACTGGCCACAGTCCCTTTCAGGTGGAGTTTGGATTTCAACCATTGGGTCCCATAGATGTTGCACTTCCCCTTGCGGTCACCTCAACCAACTCCTCTCCTGCTCCAACCGAGGCTGACAAAGCCACCCGGTTCATTGAGAGGATCCATCACATCCTCCAACAGGTTCAGGATATCCTACAGAAGTCCAATGACAAGTACAAGCAGCGCCATGATCAACATCGGGTTCCACATAAGTTTCAGGTGGGTGACAAAGTTTGGTTGCACTTGCAGAAAGAACGCCTTACAGGACCCCATCGAAAGCTTCACCCACTCCATTATGGGTCATACACCATCACCAAGGCTGTGGGGGATAATTATTTTGTTCTCAACATTCCTCCTTTCCTTGGCCTACACCCAGTGTTCAACGTGGACCTCCTTCAGCCTTATTTCCCACCATTATTGGACACCTCAGACATAGAAAAACAACTGACACCAACAGAGCTCAACCCTGACTGCATACAACAGGCATCTAGTGATCAGAATGTGGACACACATATCAAGGGAACTCGACAACAAAGGATCCAACTTTATCAAGTCATCCAAGAAGGGCAGCTCTTGCACCAAGGCAAGTGGCTCACCTGGGGCCAAATTCAGCAGAAATTTCCTCATCTGATGGGGGAACTCAATGCAATGGAGACCATTGTTTCCTAAGGATAGAGGATTGATCCAGGTGGATATTGGTGGCCACCCACCTTTTCCAGCTGGCTTAAAACAACTTTCTAGCAATTTTGATAATTTACTATTTTTAGCATTTTTTCAGGTCCTGAACTTCCGGAGCCGTTTTGAGGCCCTAAACGATGTTTTTTGGGGTATGTTGCGGTTGAAAAATTTTATCATGAAATTTTGTGAAACTTTTGTAGTCCTTGGATAGATCTTTCCAATGGGCTATCATATGCCTAAAACATAGATCGTATGCAAAAGTTACGACCCCGGGAAGTTGATGTACTGACTTATCCAAACGAGGCCCACATCACTTTTGGCGCTTCATCTCCTAGGGTTAGGTTTTTGGATGTTTAGGATTTTTGAAACTCCTGTTTATTGTAAAAATTCCTTGAGAGCCTCATTGTAATCATCTTCTTGTGAATGAGCACAACCGTCACATCTCTTCTCAGAGATAAGCTGCCACCATTCCAGCAAGCTTGTTTTCCGCTGCATTTTACAGTTTCAGCTTATTGCCTTATTGAATAGAAAACTAGTTTTACTATATCTCTGTTATTCTGTGTTAAGCATCTGGTAATAATCTGTAGTGATTTCGTTCTACTCATAAAATCTGAATCAAAATGTTACATTAAAAATGATGAAGATAATTTAGGAAAGTTTGATCCAAGATCTGATGAAGGGAAATAACTTATTTTGTATTCACTTTGAATTATAATACACTCATTACTTCACTTTATTCACTCATTACTTCACTTTATTATTTACCTTTGAAAATCTCTTAAACCACTTTGACTACTTTGACCTTTTGGGGCTTCTAGATGACATATGAGGGTCCTCCAACTTCGTAAGGCCATAACTCTCAAACCGTGAGGAGTTATGTGACATTCCACATACCACCAGAAATGGAATGACATGTAATATCCATATAGAATAGTATTATCTTAAAATATATAATAACTCATACCGTTATCCATCAAACAAACTTGGGTCCATTACCCAAACCTGGGGTCTCCAGCTTCTCATGGCCATAACTCTCTAACCGTGAGGAGTTATGTGACATTCCACATACCACCGGAAATGGAATGACAAGCACTATCCATCTAGGATCTCATTATTCCACAATTAAGCATGGGTTCTCTTACTCCGCAAAGCGTCTTCCCGTGAGGGATTTCACCATAAGGGGACCACTTTGGAGTTCATCCATCTTTACTCTCAACCATGACAAGACAATAATGAGTCATCTTTACATCAAACAGTCTTGGGTCCATTGCCCAAACCCTTGTGCTACAGGGCTTTCTTCAAGGGTTGACATCAATGACAACCAACCTTAATCAACAATTTTTAGGGTATTCACCTAAAAAAAAACATACATATGTTATAATATTAGACTACTAAAGATAGTGGAAAGTGCTAATGTAAAGATAGATATATAAAACTAAAGAAGAGCATATCCCAAGGCATATCGAAAATTGATAAAAAAATATCAGCAAGAAGATGATGATGTAGAATCTCAGCAAGAAGATGATGATAATGAAACACGGGAAAATCAACCGTATACTGATGATTAAGACAATGAAGAGAATATTTAGATATCTTAAAGGCACCTTAGAACTTGGATTATGGTATCCAAAAGATAAAGACTTCAATCTAACTGCATACACTGATGTAGATTGGGCCGGTAGTATAGATGATAGGAAAAGCACCAACGAAGGACTATTTTTTTTAGGAAAATGTCAGGTAGAATGCATAAGTAAGAAACAAACATCCATATCACTATCCACAACAGAGGTAGAATACATTGTTGCTACATCCTGTTGGACAAAAGTTCTTTGGATGAAGCAAACATTAGAAGATTTACAAATAAGATGTTAAGCCCTAAATAGTGGCACATTACCCCTTAATTAGGGAATTTTACATTATTAATGTTATTTTATTTATTTTGGCTTGGGTCCATTAGTTTTAATTGTACCTCCTAGTCTCCTATATATACCAAGGAGACCTTTTCATTTGGAATCATCTTGTATTTGGAAATTTATGTGGTGTATAAGGAGGTTGCCCCCTCGAAGAGACTAATTATCTGAACTTCTCTCTTTTTCAAGAAGTTGAGTACTTATTCTGAGGTTTTTCTATGCTATCTTTATATTTGGTTCCTAACATTTGGTATCAGAACTCAAGGTCTTGGGGTTTCTCTACTACAACCGAGACACCTTGGAATTTTTTCTATAACGTTTTTAATACATCGTTTCAGAAGGAACCCCTTGGAGGATATTTAGTAGACAGATCAAGGTACATGGGGTAAAAATTTCATATCCCGAGGCATTATACTTTCAGAGATATATCCTGTGTAAGATAGGGTTATGAAATCATCCTTAATTTAGTCATTTCAGAATTTTCGCTATAAAATGTTTTCTATACAAATTGCTTCTTTATATTTAGAAACTAATAAATTTGTGTGGTTTCGATGGATTTTTTCTTTCAAATCATTCGTCACTTGGACAATTTTCATGGAAGAAATGATAACACACTATGAGGATACACAGAGCAATACCTTCTTTATCCAATTGATAAATCTCAAGAAAAAGGGTTTAGTTGTAGAGCACATTGAGAACTTCCAAAGATTGAATATAAAGGTAATGAATATTCCATATGAGCACTTGATTGATGTATTCATAGGAACTTTAAAGGATAAAATTCAACATGAGTTTCACCTTTGGGAACCCAAATAATTGGAGAATGCATTCAAGGTGGCTAGAAATATTGAAAGTAAACATATGGCTATGGATGCTAGAAGGTTCTATCAAGAGAATAATGTTCCTTCTTCTAAAACACCTCAACCTACAAGGTTGACACCTCAACAATTGGAGGAAATAAATCAAAAGGTGTATGCTTTAATTGTGACAACAAGTATAGTAAGGGACATAAGTGTGGTGAGAATAAATTTTTCTACATAGATTGTGAAGAGGAACAAGAACAAGAACAAGAACAAGAAACATCTCAAGATGAAAACATAGAATCAATTTCTTCTAAAGAGTTGACTCCCATGATATCATGTAATGCATTGGCTGGAATTAGCACTCCTCAAATCCTCAAGATCGAAGGATGTATAAAAAAGAAAAAGGTAATATTCCTAATTGATTCGGGTAGTACTCATAATTTCATTCACTATAAATTAGCCAAAACTCTCAATTGCTTTGTATATCCAGTCCCATAGTTTCAAGTGATGATTGTATATGTAGGAACTATCAATTGCTCAAGAAAATGCAATAAGATCAATCTTACTTTGGGGGAATATGTAATGAATAGTCCAATGATTTCTATACCCATGGGTGGTGTTGATGTCATACTAGGAATCCAATGGTTACAATCATCTGGAACATTGGATTTTAATTTTCAATAACTTTTCATGAAATTTTCATCAGAAGGAAAATAAATTGAGTTAAGGGGTATCACAGTGAAACCCAATAAGGTGATAAGCTCTAATGGCATTACAAAATTATTGAAAAAGGGGAATGAGGGTGTAATTGCAAAACTATGCTCACTATATGTTCACACATCTAAGCCATATATTCCCTTAGATCTCAAAGGGATCATTGATAACAATTCCAAATTAATTAAAGATATTCCCAAAGGTCTTCCACCCACTCGAAATCATGATCATGTTATTCACCTAATTCCTGGGAGTGTTCCTCCTAACATCAGGCCTTACAGATACCCTTATTCCCATAAGAGTGAATTTGAGTGTATGGTTGAAGAAATGTTAGAAGATGACATTATTAGACCTTGCCAAAGTTCTTACTCTGCCCCGGTGGTAATGGTACTCAAGAAATATGGTTCATGGCATATGTGTACAAATTATAGAGAGCTCAACAAGACCACTATTAAAGATAAGTTTCCCATTCCCTCCATTTATAAGTTGTTAGATGAACTACATGGAGCAATCTATTTCACAAAGTTGGATCTTTGTTCAGGGTATCATCATATTAGAATGAAGGAAGCAGATATCCCAAAAAAAACATTATGAACTCATGAAGGCCATTATGATTTTTTGTTCATGCCTTTTGGCCTTACAAATGCACCTTCCACATTCTAAAGGTTGATGAATTCCATTTTCAAGCCCTTCCTTCAAAAATTTTTGTTAGTATTTTTTGATGATATACTAATCTATAGCAAGTCTTGGGAGGCTCATGTGTGGCATGTTCACAAGGTGCTACAACTACTAAAGGAGAAACATCTATATGCCAAACCATCCAAATGTTTCTTTGGGGTGAAGGAGGTAGAGTATTTGGGTCATATTTTATCTCATGAAGGTGTCAAGGTAGACCCTAACAAGATTAAGGCCATGATGGACTGGCCGATTCCCAAAACATTGAAGAATCTTAGAGTATTTTTGGGTTTGACAAGTTACTACAGCAAGTTTGTTCGGAACTATGGAAGAATAATATCACCTTTAACAACATTGACTAAGAAGGATGCATTTTCATGGACTACAGAGTAAACTAAGCTTTCGAACAACTTAAAGAGGCGATGTGCAAAGCTCTTGTCTTGACCACACCAGAATTTACAAAAACCTTTATTGTGGAATGTGATGCCTCGGGAAATGGCATTGGTGTTGTTCTAATGTAAGAAGGAAGGCCCATTGCTTTTGAAAGTTAGCCACTCAAGGCAAAGGACTTACACAAACCCATTTATGAGAAGTAAATGATGGAAATACTACATGCATTGAAGAAATGGCGCCCTTACCTAATAGGTAGGTAATTCAAGGTAAAAAAAGATCATGATAGTCTTAAATACTTCTTGGAACAAAGACTATCTTTAGAAGAACAACAAAAATGGTTGACCAAGATTTTGGGTTATGATATTGAAATCATCTATAAAAAAGGGAAGCAAAATGTTGTGGTAGATGGAATCTCAATAAAGGATGAAGATGTTGAGGCCTTTCTCTGTGCTATCTCAATCATCCAACCCAATTGGATAATATAAGCGAGGGATGAATGGAAGAATTGTTGGTTGTGGAGCTTGATTATCTTCCTGATTCAGAGGTCCTTGCTTTCAGCCATGTTTACACCCCATAAATTATTTACACCCCATAAAGTACTTACACCCCAAAAGTATGTACACTCTTCCACACGGGGGAGTGCAGAGGGGGGGTACCCCCTCTGCGGGGTCCGGGGGGGCTATCCCCCCGGCTGGAGGCAAGCGGGGGTTCGGGGGAGAAGCCCCCGAAGCAAAAATTTCCTTGTAAAAGTATATTTTAAATCTAGACCATTCATTATAAGGTCACAGATCTAATGGTAGAGATTATGTTAGGGTTTTTTTCCCTAGAAGGCAACCCTCTTTTATGAGGGGAATGTATTGTGGCTATGTATGGTGGTGAATATTGTATTCTGAGAGAGGAGATTGTGAGAGAAAGAAGAGGAAGTTACATCGGTTTTTGTTGTAGGTTGTATCCCTTCATTTGCTGGATAATAATAAAGCAAGGACCCGACAATTTCTCTGGTGGACGTAGCCCACACTGGGTGAACCACGTAAATCTGTGTCTCTCTTGTATTGTGTGTCTTCTGTGTTTTGTTTCTGCATTTGTTTTTTTTTATTGTTTTGCGGTCCTATTTTTCTAACAACTGGTATCAGAGCGTAAGGTAACTCGCAGGAAAAGAGGGTTCCTGGTTTGAGTGGGAGCAATGTCGGAAGATGGAAAGTTTAGGGTCGAGAAATTTAACGGCCAAAACTACCAGTTATGGAAGATGTAGATGGAAGACTATTTATATCAAAAGGATATATTCCTACCATTGAGTGGACTAGCAAAGAATCCGGCGGCCATGAAGGACGAAGAATGGGAGATTCTTGAGAGAAAGGCTCTAGGAACGATACGACTGAGCCTGGCAGCATTGGTGGCTTTCAAAATTTCGAAAGAAAAGAAAACGAAGGGTTTGATGGATGCGTTGGCCAAATTGTATGAAAAACCCTTGGCGTCGAATAAGGTATTTCTAATGAAGAGATTATTTAATATGAATATGTCAGAAGGTGGGTTTGTTGTAGATCATTTAAATGAATTTAATACGGTTACTAATCAACTAAGTTCTGTAAAAGTGGACTTTGATGATGAGGTTAGGGCTATTCTAATCTTGTGCTCATTGCTAGAAAGATGGAATGGCTTGGTCATGGTTGTAAGTAACTCTG
>ML792569.1:106341-152020 GCA_009831015.1 Picea engelmannii
TTTCCAGGTCCAAGAAGGTTCATAGTCCAGCATATACAACAGCGGTAGAGTTGTTGAGATCAGTCTCCAAGTGGGAGATTGTTGGTTGTGGAGCCTGATTATCTTCCTGATTCAGAGGTCTTTACTTTCAGCCATGTAAACTCTTCCACGTGGGGGAGTGCAGAGGGCGGGTACCCCCTCTACGGGGTCCAGGGGGTCTGGGGGCAAGCGAGCGCCCAGCGAGGGTTCGCGGGCGAAGCCCCCGAAGAAAAAATTTCCTTGTAAAAGTATATTGTAATTTCATTGTAAATCTGGACCGTTCATTATAAGGTCGTAGATCTAATGGTAGAGATTATGTTAGGGTTTTTTTCCCTAGAAGGCAACCCTCTTTTATGAGTGAAATGTATTGCAACTATGTATGGTGGTGAATATTGTATTCTGAGAGAGGAGACTATGAGAGAAAGAAGAGGAAGTTACAACGGTTTTTGCTGTAGGTTGTATCCCTTCATTTGCTGGATAATAATAAAGCAAGGACCTGGCAATTTCTTTGGTGGACGTAGCCCACACTGGGTGAACCATGTAAATCTGTGTCTCTCTTGTATTGTGTGTCTTCTGTGTTTTGTTTCTGCATTTGTTTTATTTTATTGCTCTGCGGTCCTGTTTTTCTAACAAGAATGACGAAAATGTGTGGACTCTCATTCAAAGGTTGTAGTAAGATTTTAGTGCATCAGATACGTTTACATGGAAAAATGATTCACCATGGTACAAAGATCGCTTATATTTATGTAATAACTCCCAAATCAAACAAAAGGTACTATTGGAATTGCACACCTCTGTGGTAGGAGGGCACTCAGGATTTTTGAAAACCTACCATAGGGTCAATAAGGAATTTTTTTGGGATGGCCTTAAAACTGATTTTCAAAGTTTTGTGGCAGAATGTTTGTTTTTTCAACAAAATAAGGTGGAAACAATGAAGACCCCAGGTCTTTTACAACCATTATCCATCCCAACTCAGTGCTGGGGGAGGTTTCCATGGATTTCATCATAGGGTTACCGAAGTCTGAAGGAAAGAGTGTCATCATGGTGATTGTTGTTAGACTGACCAAGTACGCTCACTTTTGTGCACTCTCTCATCCCTTCAAAGCCAATACAGTTGCCAACACATTCATGGAGACAGTTCAAAAGCTACATGGAATCCTAAAGATTATTGTAAGTGACAGGGATCCCATATTCACTGGACATTTTTGGACATAATTATTTTCTTGTTTGGGTACTCAATTGGCTGATAGATCATCCTGTCATCCTCAATTTGATGGAAAAACCAAGATAGTGAAAAAATGTCTGGAAGGATACCTTCGTTTCTTTGTCTCTGATAAATAAACATAATGGTTCAAATGGTCACCCTCATAATTATGGTGGTATACCACTTCCTTTCATACTGCAACAAAAATGACACCATTTATGGCACTCTATGGATACCACCCTCCTTCCATCACTTCTTCTCTAAAATAAAAATCTAAGGTTCAAGCAGTGGAATATCACATCGAGCATCAACAACAAGTTCTCAAAATCTTAAAGGACAACCTAACCATGGCATAAAATCGCATGAAACAACAAGCAGATAAGCATCATAGTGAAAGACGTTTTGAGGTAGGGGATTGGGTGTTTTTAAGACTACAACCATACAAACAAATGTCCCTCAAGAAATCCAAGAAGGATAATACATTATCACCAAAATACCATGGCCCTTATAAGGTGTTGCAAAATATTGGTAATATGGCATACAAATTGGATTTGCCTGCATCTTCACGAGTACACCCAGTTTTCCATGTTTCATGCTTAAAGAAGGTTATAGGTCACAAGATCCCAGTTCAAACTATATTTCAATAAATTGACGAGGAAGGAAAAATCATATTGGAGCCTGAAGCTATCACTGACACAAGAATTTTCCAGCTGAGGAATAGATCCATTTCAGAGTATCTCATTAAGTGGAGGAAACTACCTATCGAAGATTCCACTTGGGAAGATGAGTCTTTTATACAGAAACATCCAAAATTAATCAAGTGTTGTGGAAAACACTTGTCTGAAGGGAGGGGCATGTTAACACCTAAATAGTGGCACATTACCCCTTAATTAGGGAATATTACATTAGCAATGTTATTTTATTTATCTTGGCTTGGGTCCATTAGTTGTAATTGTACCTCCTAGTCTCCTATATATTCCAAGGAAACCTTTTCATTTGGAATCATCTTGTATTTGGAAATTTATGTGGTGTATAAGGAGGTTTCCCCCTCGAAGAGGCTTATTATCTAGAATTATCTCTTTTTCAAGGAGTTGAGTACTTGTTCTGAGGTTTTTCTATGCTATCTTGATATTTGGTTCCTAACATAAGATATGATGATCCCATTATTATTAATTGTGATAACACTAGTGCCATAAGTATCTCTAAAAATCTAGTAATGCATTCTAAAACCAAACACATTCCAATGAAATACCATTTCCTAAGAGATCAGGTAACCCAAAAGGTGGTTAAAATAGTGTATGTGGACACCAAAGAACAAATTGCAGACATATTCACAAAACCTTTTCCCATGAGTAATTTTGAAAATCTTCAACATAAATTGGGAGTAATTCACATACCTCATTAAAACCATAAAATTTGTATCAAAAGAAAAGGGGCACATGGTCAGGGGGAGCATAGCCACAAGGGGGTGTGAATAAATATCCCCTCTTCATAATTGTTTGGGCACTCTGTCCTCTCAGAAATGTAACAATACATTATTTCATATGGGGGATCAAAACCCAGGGTGTTACATCCCCTCCCCCTTATTTTGGAAACTGTCTTGAGTGCATATACAAAACAAGAATGAAAATTCCAAAATTTATTAAAAAATGTGTGGGTACTCCACTCGCATGGCATATTCATTCTCCCAAGTAGCAGCTTCAAGACCGTAGCAGGTCCACTGAAATTTTACCAGCTCTATAACTCGATTCCGGAGCATTTTGAATTTTATGTCTAGTATTCGCATTGGCTGGACCTGAAAGTATCCCTTTGTCTCTACCTAAATCAGATGCCAATCAATAACATGGTTAGTATCATGTACATATTTATTTAGAAAAGATACATGAAATACATTATGTACATTCATGGAAACAGGCAATGCAAGCATGTATGCAACCGACCCTATTCTATCCAATATCTCAAATGGACCACAAAATCTGGTTGCTAGCTTTGTACAACTACCCAACTTCAAAGATCTCTTATTGGGATTTAATTTCAAAAGCACATGCTCTCCTAATTTAAATTCTCTTGCTGTCATATTCTTGTCAACATAAACCTTCTGTCTATCTTGAGTTGCCTTTAAATTATGCTTAATCTTAATCATCTGGTCTTCCATTTCCTTGAGAAAATATGGCCCAAGTACCACTCGATCTGTTCGGTTGTCCCAACTTACTAGAGTAATACATTTTCTACCATACAAGGCTTCAAATGGGATCATCTTCAATGACGCTTGATACCCATTATTATAGGCAAACTCAACCAAGTGAAGATCATCTTCCCACTTAGATGGCTTATCCATCACATACATTCTTAACATGTATTCAATTACTTCCTGTTGATACTGAGAGGGGGGTGAATCAGTATCAAGTACAATTTAAAACCTTTTTCAACTTATACTTAAACCATTCAACTATATCCAATGAGAAACGAACAATAGTATAAGAGTTACACCAATACACCACAATAAACCATGCACGATATATGAGAAATAATCAATAGTTATTGTTCAAGGGAAGTATTGACTTCCAAAGGTAGCTATAGCTTCCAAATGTGAAGGGAGGGATAAACGTCCAAGAGGAAGATACAATCCTACAATATCAAGAGAGGATTTAACTCTCCATCCTTGCCCCTTCCTTCCACCCAAGAATATATGAGAGATAATAAAATTTTACATTAAATCATCACCATCAACCAACCATCACATAGAACCTGATAATGCTTCCAGAGACTTCTTCAATTTATGAAATTCTGAAATTCTTGGAATAATCTGATCCTGTAGATAATATTACTCAATGTATTCTTTGAAACTTCTCCAATTTTCACTCCTTGAATCCTCCCCAAAAAGAAGTTATAGAGAGAATGGTAGACTTTGTTTAATTCTAGTTTATTCAAGAGGCTGAACTTGTACAGAATGCCCCACTCTAAATATTTAACATCTAATTCTAAAACTCCCACACAAGAAAATACAGTCCATACTATTTCCAATGCAATTTTTCCCACTTCATTTGGATTCTCTATGAAGAAGTTATGATTGTTTTACCCGGAACACCTATTTATTGACTAGCTTCAGGACTAGTCAAAAACCCTATCTTCCACATAGTGTATCTCCATAATTATAATGAATAAAGAACTGAAACTTTTACCATAGGTACCTTGATATGTCTTCTCAATACCATAGAAATTTCACCATCTGAATCATTCTAGAAAAAAAGTTATAGCGAAAATGGTAAGATGACCTGAAAATAACATACCTTAGAACACATAACCAAAAGACTTCATCCTCCCTTGAAATCCGACCTTCTTTACTTCTGATTTTCCAATTCGACTTGTGTATAAAATGAATGTATAATGATATTTATTTATACCATTTATGTCACTTCCTTTTAACATTAGGGCCGACCTGACACTTTCTTATTTTGTAATTTTTTTGATTAATTTTCTTTAGGGCCTACATGTACTTCCTTCTTCAATTCACTTGTCATCTTCAAATATTTATTTCTCCTCAACCATGAGGATCCAAATGATGTGCCACATACCACCAGAAACAACAGGATGTATACTATCCATCCATGGGTTTTGTATCTGCATGTGCATTGTCCTTCATGTCCAAATACCTTCATCAATCTTGCGGTCCAAAACCCATGACTACCCAACTTCAATATTGCGGTACAACTACCCAACTTCAAAGAGCTCTTCTTGGGATTTAATTTCAAAATCACATGCTCTCCTAATTTAAATTCTCTTGCTGTCATATTCTTGTTGGCATAAACCTTCTATCTATCTTGAGTTACCTTTAAATTATGCTTAATCTTAATCATTTGGTCTTCCATTTCCTTGAGAAACTCTAGCCTAAGTACCACTCTATCTGCTAGGTTGTCCCAACTTACTAGAGTACTACGTTTTCTACCATACAAGGATTCAAATGGGATCATCTTCAATGAAGCTTGATACCCATTATTATAGGAAAACTCAACCAAGTGAAGATCATCTTCCCACTTAGATGGCTTATCCATCACATACATTCTTAACATGTCTTCAATTTCTTGGTTGACCCTCTCTGTCTTCCCATCTAACTGTGGATGGTATGTTGTGCTAAAGTTCAAATTTGTACCAATCCTTTAAATAATCCCTTCCATAAATTTGAAGTAAACTTAGTGTCTTTGTCTGAGACAATTTTCCTAGGTATCCTATGCAACCTAGCACTCTCCCTCAAGTAAATTTCTGCAATATTAGTTGTTGTATGAGTTTTTTTTACCAGAACAAAATGAGCAACCTTTGTAAATTTATCAACCACTACCATGATTGAATCATGTTTCCTTGTTGTCTTGGGAAATTTATTTATAAATTCAGTGGTTATCACTTCCCATTTCTTCTATGGAATTGGTAATGGTTGTAGTAAACCTGTTGGGTGTCTATGCTCGACCTTCACTTTCTAACATTCCATACATCTAGTGATGTAATCAACAACATCCTTTTTCATTATTGGCCAAAAGAATCAACTTCTTACTATTGTAATTGTTTTCTGGTAACCAGGATGTCCATCATATGGAACATTATGCATTTCCTTTAATACCAAATTCCTAAATTCTCCGGAACTAGGAACATAAAATATATTCTTATGCATAAGTAGTCCATCTCCCTTTGTCTCATACTCTTTAACTTTTTGGTGTACATTTACTTTTTGTAATCTTTCCTTTACCTGTAGGTAATGTTGATTTGTAAAAAAAACATCTAAAATTCTACTCTTTAAGTTTGACTGATGCATACTGACAATTGTGCATGCATGAGATGCACTCTTATACTAAGTGCATCAACAAATTTCTTTTCTTTTCGCTTGATATGCTTGATATCAAAGTCGTATTCACTTAAAAATTCCAGCCATCTTGTTTTCCTGGCATTCAAAGTTGGTTGTTCAAAAATATACTTCAAACCATTGTGGTTTGTTCTTAATTCAAATATCTTTCCCATGAGATAATGCCTCCACATCTTCAATGCATGAACAATGACAACAAGCTCCAAATCATGTGTGGCATAATTCCAATCATGTTCCTACTTCCTTAATATTTCTGGAGTCATAACTAATGACATGTCCATTTTGAGTGAGGACTCCACCAAGTCCTTCCTTGGGCGCATATGTACATACCACAAAATTCTCATTTGGGTCAACAATATTCAAAATAGGTGCACTAGTAAGTAACTCCTTCAATGAATTAAAATTTTCTTCACATTTTGTTGTCCATTCAAATTTAATTCCTTTATTTTGAAAATAAGTGATGAGATCAACAATCTTAGATAACCCTGCTATAAATATTTTGTAGTAACTAGCTAACCCCATAAAAGATCTGACTTCTGAAACATTCTTGGGTATCGTACATCCTCCAATGGCTTCAACCTTCTCAAGATCTACTGCTATACCCTGTTCTGAAATAATGTGCCCCAAGTAATGGATCTGTTCTTGATAAAAAGAACACTTACTCATCTTGGCATACAAAAGATTTTCCATTGCCACTTGCAATACCAATATTAGGTGATGTTCATGCTCCTTCTCAGGCTTAGAATAGACAAGGATGTCATACAGGAATACTATGACAAACGTATCCAAGTAATTTATGAATATGCCATTCATTAAGCACATAAAGACAACTGGTGCATTGGAAAATCCAAATGGCACCACTACAAACTCATAATGCCCTTACCTAGTTCTAAAGGTTGTCTTATGGGTGTCTTCTTCCTTGATTCTTACCTGATGGTATCCTGATCTCAAGTCTATCTTTGAAAATATATTTGCTCCTCTTAGCTAGTCAAAGGGGTCATAAATTCTAGTTAGGGGATACTTGTTCTTTATAGTATACTTATTCAACTATTGAAAGTTGATACACAACCTCAAGGTTACATATTTCTTTTTGACAAAGAGTACTGGTGATCCCCAAGGTGAAACACTTGGACATATGTACTCTTTCTTCAACAATTCCCCCAACTTCATTTGTATTTATTTTAAATCAGGCATACTCATTCTGTAAGGTGTTTTTGACTCCAGGGCAGATCCGAGCACTAGATAAATAGATAAATATATTTCCCTTTTTGGTGGAAACCCTGGTATTTCTTGGAATACATCCTCGAATTCTTGTAGTATCGAGAAATCTTCAAGTCTTGGCCCCTTTGTATCTTTTGTCTCCTCCACATGGGCTGCATACAATTGACATCCTTTTATGAAACATCTCTTTAGCTATAAGGATGAAATATCCCTTACAGAAATGGGGCTTGGAACTCTTTTCACAATGCTCTATTTTCGATCTCCATCAAGACATGTAAATGTCTTTCGATGAGAATCTAGGACAACATGATGCTTGTCCAACCAATACATTCCAATTAGAATATCATAATACCCCAATGATATGATATTTATATCAACACTAGTATTCACACCATTAAGACTAATGGAACAACTTTTGACCACCTCAGGGGTTCTCCTTTTTGTTCTAGTGGCTAACTGAACCAAAATTGATTTTCCAAGCTTACTTTTCTCCAAATGTAAACTATCCACTATTCAACGATCAATGTAACAATGACTTGCTCCTAAATCAATTAAAATAGCAACATACTAATTTATGAACTTACCTTCCACCTCAATCATGTTGGATTGGTATTCTGCTTTTCGATCATCCAAGGCTGCATAAATACTTCCCATGTCTTTGACTGTTGTATCCTCTTGAATGTTGTGTACAATCTTCACTCTATCATTTCTGTGTGGGAAATAATTGTACAAGTGATCTTATTTGCATCCCCAACATTGGATTGGTGGTCTTCGCCTTTTTCCTAAGGAGTCTTCTTTCTTGGAATCATCCTTAGCATACTGGTCTTGATGATTTTTATCAAGCTCATTTCTATTGAAAGGAGGTTTGAATCCCTTCCTCCTCTGATCAAACTTATCCTTCTTCTCATCCTTCCAATATTTCTGCATGGATTCTCTACCCTGGCCTTGATCACATAGGTACTTATCTTTCATGATAGCCTCAGTCAAGGTCTTGGGCTCATCATACTGAACATTTTCTTTATAAAAGGTTGGGATTCCACTCAAAAACCTCGGTATATTTACCTTTTCATCGTTTATAAACCCAACATACTTTAACAACCCTGATAACTTATTGTCATATTCTTCCATAGACATGCTTCCCAGCCTAAGTTCAAAGAACTCCTGCATTTTCTTGTCATAAAAATTCTCTGAGAGGTACTCCTTCTGGAAATACTTCTTGAATTTCTTCCAAGTGATCCTATTCTCATTAACATGTTCAACTTGCCTTAGTTTATCCCACCACATAGCATCTTTCCCATTCAAGTGGTAAGTGGTAATTATGGCTTCTAGATTGGATGAATAGTTATTCTATTTGAAATATCTCTCGAGTCCAAGAAACCATGCTTCAACATTGTCTTCCCTTTCCCTTTCACCATCAAAGTATTTTGGCTTGATCTTCCTCATCTCTCCTTGCAAATTGTCCACCTCATGTTTCCTTCTTCGGTTTCTAACAAGAGACACCTTTGGACTGCTTAAGGAATATTCAGATTCATAAAACTTTCTCATTAGGTAAGGAGGTGAGTGGTGTCTATGAGCTTTTCTAGCACTTCTGGAATAACCAACTCTTCCACGATCATCTCTTCTTTCATGACACCTTCATTCTTCCTCTTGCTTTGAGACATTCTTGGCTTGACCTTGAAACTGATTTAATCTCTACAACACTTGAGCATGTATCTGAATTTTCTCTCTCACCAGCCTCTTGTTGTCTTCCTTGTAGATCTGCACTTCTATTTTCAAGCTCTTCACATTTTCTAGCAATGTTTCTTGCTCCCCTTGGCCCTTGTGTCCATTGGATTATGTCTCTACATTTCCAATTCTAGTATTCTAGAATTCAACCTATTTATCATGGTTGAAGGCTCCCTCTCCTTCTTCCATTTATTCAATACACATTCTGAGAGGATATGTTTAAATCCCGTAATTATGCAAAATGTGCAAGTGACCATTTTGTCAGAATTAAGCATATAATAAAAAAAATTGTCAATAATGCTATAGGTCCTTTCAACTCATGAAGAATATATATAAATAACACTTCCATGTTATCCCTGGGTCGATATAGAAATCAAATATTCATAGGCTCTTCCTTCAAACCACTTTCCCAAGTGACCACGAATCGAAACCGTGGGCCAAATCCTTCCTGGCGCTTTTCTGTGTTAGAATTACTATATCTAAGATCATGTCATTTAAAATTGATCGACGGTCAACAAGAGCTCCAAGACACCAAGCTTCAAGAGTTCTGGACTTTCCACACTCTCAACTCTTCCAGAGTGCCAAGTCTTCAGACTGCAAGATCTGTTGCTACGTATCATGTCCCGATCAACCGCTAGGATTTCCTTCGTAGCTTTGGACTTCAAGGCTTTCCCAAGCACCTCTCCCCATATCTCCCAGAGTTATAAAATACCATAGATCCTCTCCTTCCTCCATGCATCAACTCCTGATCAATGATGGATATTAACTTTGGCCTTCAGGAGTTCTCGGCTCAAAACAATATGCAACTCAAATTCTCTGGAGTACCAAGTCTCTGGACCTTGGGTTATTGCACCACGTGTCAGTTGTAATCAATGGATAAGATGGACCCTGGCCTTCAAGAGTCCTTGAACCCAACTAATTATGCCTTGAATCCTATGACGTACCAAGTCTCCAGACTAGGGGACCTACTACCACGTGTCCTCTCTCAATCAATGGTGAGGATTTACTCTGCTCTTCGAAGCTTTGGGGGTTTCACCTTCATCACACTTCCTTCCTTCAAAACGTCAAATTGGTGAACTCCCATAATCTTCATCAGTTATTAAGCACCAAGGGGTGCTATGTGGTAGAAAATAATTCACAGATATGTGGCCCTATATGATGGGTTACACATGTCATATACTAACTGGCACAAATGGTATTTGAAAAACATGAGACACGGTGACACATGGAAAGCATCAAGTGTGTCCACATCACCCTAGGTGACATCAGCAAGCCATGTCACTCCACTACCTCATGACTTTGAGACTTCATAACTTTGAAACATCGAGAGACTCTCCACACTACACCACAATCCCATGAACATCGAATTCCCAAATAGGATGATCTACAGAAACATGTCCGTAAATACGAACAATCCAGATTTACTCTGGAGTTCAGGACTTCAAAGGTTTTCTTTGTATAGAACCAAAAAATTCACCTAAATCTATCGATCCATGACCATCGGTCATCAACGATTGATGATTTTCCTTGGTCAATCTTTAACCCTTCACCCAACTTGTTGATCCCCGACCATCGGTCATCGATGATTTTGTTGGCGAACTTCCACACTTAGAATTTTTGACAAAACCCTAGGTGAATATGGATTGTTGATCTCCCAACCAAGATGCTCTTGACCGTTTATTTTCTCCAACTCCCCAAACAAACGAAATGAATACGAACTACCGATGTTCCTCATTTTTCAAATCGTCGAATCAATCCCAACCGTCGATTTGGTAATTTCGCCAAACTTTGTCTAGCATTATAGCGTCCATTAAAATTCAAATTTTTAGACCTCGTAAGTTGAATTTGGCTCTAAAACTATGCAAATCGAATCCATTAACTTCTTAGAAAATCCTAGAATCATTCAAACTCAGATTTGTTCACGAATTTGGGGGACTTCACTCAAAATCTTCCACCATTTTTCCCCAAGTTCGCACACATATATATATATATATATATATATATATATATATATATATATATATATATATATATATATATATATATATATATATATATATATATATATAATATGTGACAACAAATCTTCCTGATTCACACTTGTTTTGGCCTGTAACAGTTCGGTGTTTGAACCAGAAGCTATGATACCAATTTGTAATGTCCCCAGCCACCCAAGCTGGGAAATGCCACTACAATTCTACTCTTTTACCAAAATGTAACATACCCAACCTCCCATAGGATGGGCATGCCACACCAAGAACAAACTTCTTGGCTAATTTCGAATCTCTGATTACAATTAATTAATAAAGAAGCGTGAAATACATACATTCAATGATCAATATTCATACCACAACATAAAAGGCATGCACAATATACCATGCACAACATTAACTAGAAAGAATGCATATTATAGGTACAATATCAGGTATAATAATTTGATATGCAACAGAAATAAATACACAAGAAAAAAAAACCATAACAGATATCACTTATCTATAAAATAAGACACCAACTGGCTACAGACCAAGGACACTCCACCCAACCGTAGACATTGTTTTTCCAAGTCTCAAAAACAATGTCACCCTCGCGCCAGGGCTATGAATCCACAAGGATGGTTCCATAGTGTTACTTGGCTTCCCAAACCAGTCTGCACTCAAGCTCTCACATGCTTCTCCAACACTCACAATAATCCAAGTACCCAACTCTCTTCTACCCAACCTGCACCACCCAAGAGAATGGACCTCCACCCTTCTCTGCCACATAGTCCCTGAGGTAGTCCTTTTCCTTCCAAGGCTCCAGTGCAATTGATCCAGAATATCCATGCTAGGAATCTCGGGACTCGCAACTGTGAGAAAATTTGGACATAGGCCAAAGCATCTCAAACATGCAGGCCTCAAATCATAGTTGGATTACACCAGCAAAATCTACAACCAACAAAACTATGGTTTTTCTTCAATGGTCTGATTTCCTTTCCCAAGCCAAACAAGAAAGAGGAAACATGTGTGAGTGAATGAAAGAATGGAGTACAAAATCCATGAGAGAGGATGAACAATGAAAATATCAGGTGAATGAATGCATGAGGCGACTAACAACAACACCAGAATGGGTATGGGAATGAGAGTGAGTGAATGACCAAATGAATGAGAGAATTAGCCAACCCGGGAACCCCTTCCACAAACCAGGGATGGGTTTTTGTAATTCATGGGGATCAAGAACCTCTTGGCATTCCCCCAAGAGCTCATGTAACTGATTTCCCCCCCATTACACAAAATGGGTAATATAAAATAAATAATCACTTAGCCCCTTAAACCCCCTCTCTTGTGGAATCATATCCCCCTATAAATCTATTCCTTGTCCGTCTAATAACCACCAATGTATTTATTATTAATAATGATCAAAACATTATATTTCTTAGGCACAGTGGCCTTTTCAAAATTGTTTTGGCACTTTGGCCTCTCAACAATGTAACAATACATTATTTAATACGGGGGATCAAAACCTGGGGTGTTATAGGTACGATATTTTCATTTATGTCAATAGGGTGTAGAATAATCCAGTATAAACCTAAATCTTAGAAGGAAGAACATTAATTGAAGCTCGGAAGAGATGACGTACAGGAGCCATTCATTCTTATTTTGGGACAATCCAAGATCGTTAGATCAAGGTAAACTCAGAGGTTGGGAAGGATTAAATATCGACCATCAGATCTGAAGCAAGATCTTTGGATGATCTCTCCAGCCGTTAAATCAAGGAGGGACTTCAGATGAATTCTCGACCATTCGATTGAGTATAGTGGAGGGACAATGTAAGCCACAATATCTCAGAGTCTCGGATTAAAATACCTCATGTAGACCATTGATATAAGATCTCCTCAGGAGAAACACAATTCGTTGGATCAGGTGGTCAACTTCGGCACTAACCACTCCAGTGAAAAAGTGTCTAGAATAGTTAAGTTTACCCGAAGGCCGAAGCCCCGAAGTCACGAAATCTCGTCAATCATTGATCTAGAGTGAAAATATTGGAACCGTCAGATCACACTAAATAAAATAAGGTGGTCAACTCCAACGTTGACCACTTCGGCAACAAGGAGTCTATAACAAGTAAGTTTACTCTAAGTCTGAAGCCCAAAAGTCACAAACTCTGATAAACTCTGGTGCTTACCACTCTGGCGAAAAGGATTCTAAAACAGGTAAGTTTACCCGAAGGTCGAAGCCCCAAATTCACGAACTCCCGTCGACCCTTGGATCAGAGGAAGAACATAAATCCCGTCAACCGTTGATATATTCAGAGTGTGGCAAGGAAGAAGGAGGTAAGCTCTAGCCTTGACCTACTCTGGCGATAAACAACTTAGATAAATCAAGAACTCCCAAACCCCATAGTTCCAGAATAAACAAAGGCCATAGGATCAAGATAGTTGAAAATATACAGTGGTAGATATATTTGGAACTTCATAAATAATATAAGGATGATACAAAAGTGCCAAAATTCCTAAATCCATGAAGTAATACATGTGGAAAAAGATGAATATGACATGTGGCCCAATCAATTGGTGACAAGTGTCAAGGTCGATGTGGCACATAAGGACTGTAAAAGTCACAAATCAAGGTGACACGTGGCAACCACTCAGCTAGTGTCATGTCAACAGTGACATCAGCAAGCTATGTCACTCTAGGAGTACATCCTTCAGGGATATCCAGTTTCTCCTACCAGAAAAACTATTTGAAGCGTCGAAGGCTGAATTCACGAATAGTTGAATACCCAGAGAGCGGGAGCTCCTTTTTGCCTAAGTCTATGGTCCCAAATCCTATACATATGAAGGTTATCAAGCAGGGAGTGTTGATACGCCCTTCAGTAAAAATTTCTCTGGAAGAGTTGGGAGACTACAAAGGCCTAAGTCCTGAAATGTCGAAGTCCAAAAATGAATGAGAACCGTCCATCTCAAACGTGCAAATAAAACGTGACCGTAAATATTGATAAGTGATTAAGAACTTGTTTGGCTTAGGGCTTAGTCATAGCCTATGGTAATATGGATTAGAGGTCGTGAAAGTGAATATGTGCGAATTTAACATGCAAAGGAAGAATATTTTCCTCTGTCAAGAAGAAACTTTGAACCAGACAGGATCTAGATTCTGTCATGATTGATATTAAGTGATCAAATACATCCAATGCATTGAAAAGATAATAAAAATTATCAAATATAATATGTTGGAGAAATGGAGACGCAACATAAACTTAAGAATAAAATAAAAAGGCATGGGATCAAAATAAAAGAAATCAATCCATACATGTGATCTATTTATGAAAAATACCTCTTACTAAATTGAAAATATTTCACGTTAATGCGTGAATAAAAATAGAGGGAGATAGTAATTCTAAATTAAAAGACAAATTCTATTATTGTTAATTTAAATGAAGAGGTGAAATGGTCCAAACAAAGGAACATAATTCTTCAATGCTCACACCAGTAGGAAGACTATATAAGAAAGAAATAACTGTGAAGAAGAGGTGTCTCTACAGTCCATATTGAAGACCAAACTAGAAGCAGAGTCCAAAGAAGAAGAAATGATGATACTTAGGTAGTGTGGGTGGAAGGTAGGAGAAAGGAAGGATTCATATCCTTTACTAAGTAAAGTGTGAATAAAAGGGAGTTTGTGCTTCCTCAGGTTGGTTCCCTATAAACAAGGGAGTTGGTGCTTGTTGGTTTAATTTTCTCCTATTCTGTCTGAGTTTATTAACGCATGGTTCATGTTTGTTTGAGTTTCCAACAAAGCCTCCAAAACCATCGGCCCTCCTGGTAAACCAAAAGGCAACACAGTGAATAGAGTGCACTGCGCAGTCTCACCTGAGATAGATTTAATGGGTGGTTGTAATACTCATGTGTTTACAGCCTAGGATTGAGTGTGAGATATGAGAATTGTATATTGAACCACTATTATAACTTGTAAACACAATGTACTATCATTTGTGAGTATGTAGGAAATATAGCAACTCATTCATTGAACATAACAATAAATACTGAAGAAAATAAAGATATGCATGCATTCATCACATAAAATAGATGTTACCATGGTTCACCCCCTCCTGGGCTACGTCCAAAAATATTTGGATCTCGTCTCTTTTATTATAGTCGTTATGTCACTATAGTGTCACACGCTTACAACTCTTCCCCATTGGGTAAGATATATATGAGGCGGACTAGATCACACCAAGCTCCTCAGCCTGTGATCTAACCCTCAAGCTCTACTCTCCTTCATCCTCTCTATCTCAACAACTTACCAAAATAGATCATACAACAAAATATTACATATCGGTTCGCTACAATATCTCTCTTTACAATAACGACTAATCTCTATAAAATTTCAAACCCTTATGATACCTAAGTATCTATATTTATACATTTCTAGCTCTTCAACCATTACAATACATTACCAAAACCTTAACCCTACCTTTGTTAGGTCTTCCCTGCATGCATGTGTGCTATTCTTCCTTCCAGCTGTCTCTTTCCTTGTGCATGCTTTCTTTCCCAAAATCATCTTTCTTTCTTCTTTGGCCTGCCTCCAATAGGCCCCCAACACTGACATGTGGCTCATCCTAAGTCACCTAACCTTTGTGTGCTTCCTCTATATCCTTGGTGATCGCCTAGAATTTTTCCTTGAGCTCTGATGCTTGTGTCTGCACCTGCGTGGTCTTCTCCTTGATTGTGTCTATTACCTCAACTACAACTTCGTCACTGATCAATACTGCACATTCTACCTGGGTCTGTGTTATTTGTGTTTTAGCTTCCTCTGCTTATGCAATTATTTCTGCTACTCGCTCTTGGAGAGGTTCCATTTTATCCTAACATTCTTGTTTTTTTGTTTGCGTAGTGGTGAGTTTTGGCTGTAGTTTATTCATATTTTGCGCCCTTTTGATGTGCTCTGTGATGGGCATTGTTTTCTGCCTTTGCTTGAGGTCTTGGATAGCTGCGCTGATGCTTTCTTGTTCCTTGTCCCACCTTTGGATTTGTTGATCCTCCTCTATCTTTTTCCAAAGTTGTGTTGCATTCTTGAACAACCCATCTATTGTGCTAACATGTCGCTCTATCTCTTGTAGCTTCTCTATTGCCACCTTCTTCCTTTGCTCCTTTACTGTTGGTGGAGTAGTGGGTGTGAGATGCTCTTGAATATTATCGATCTCCTTCTGATATTGATCGATTATCTGTGCAATCTGATAAATATTTTCTACTGCTATGATTTCATCTGTCTGCGTGGTATTTGGAATCTTCCCATAAGTTCCTTCCACTCTTCATTCCAATCCATTCCTGTGCTCCTTCTCCTCTTGGGTCTCGATCTTAGCCTGCTCACATATTACTTCCAGCATGTCCCGCTTCTCTGTTTCTTGTTGTAGTTCAGCTAAGACTGTGTGTGCACGAGACTATACCTCATGGTTTATGCTAACATGCAACTTGTGTAGAGCCTTGGATGGTATTCACGGAAATACTAGTTGGATTTGAGCTAAGTCTTTTAGGGGTGTCTTCCCCACTATATCGTCCATGCATAACATACTAGGTGAAATGTGGAATGTTTCGTTCAGCTGCAATATCATATGGACTGGATCTCGCTCTCCTTCTTCTAGTATTTCTTATTTCTGCGATGTTGATGGCATTGTTCCCATGCTGCTTCCTGTTGTCTGTACTTCCCCAATTTGCTTGAGGAACTGCCGCATGTTTGCCAACTCCTCTTGAATCCTTTCCCTGTGGTGCGCAACATTGTCAAAATCCTTAGATAGACAATCCTGGACCATTCAGGATATCATTTCTCCATCATCCTCTGTGATCATATAGTCTCGAGGTGTTCTTTGCGCCTTCATATTCTTGTGCACTCCTATCTGTGTGGTTGGCCTCTTATTCCCACCTCATTCCTATGGATTGGGACTTGGTGTAGTCCCTTGCATGGCCTTGGCTTGTTTTTTCTTCTCTTTGGTCAGTTGCATATTGTTATTTTTCCCCTTCTGGGTCCCTGTCTTAGCTGCCCCTTCATTTGTCTGTGTTGTCTTTGTCTGGCCCGTCATCCGTTTCTTGGGCACTGGGACTTCTTGAGGTTTTGTTTCTACATGCCCCACCTCTTCTTCCACTATCCTTTCTAGCAAGTCTTGGGTAAGGAATGGAATCTTCCATTTGTCTTCCCAGTCTCTGATCACCATGTTGATGTCGCCCTCTGTGATATAGTAGCGCATCTATATCCACTTCTTATCGGGATCCTTCTGTGCCTATATACACATCACATGTCATGTGGCCTTGAAGTTGGCGATGTCCCGATACCGCACAAAAACCTTTGGTGTTATTCTCCACATGTTTTTGGTGGCCTCCTGCAAATTGCATAGGTATCCTTCAAATATGGACCCATTCATCCTTTGTTCCTAGCATCTGACGTGGTTTTTAGTAGTAAATATCTTGCTCCCTGATTCGGTTTGGGTCTGGTACAGAACGTTACATATCTTGGTTCCCTCCATCCCATAAATGTTATTAACATGATTAGCCATGAATAGTGAAACTCTGTTCCTAGATCCTGCGCATCCTTGCAGTCATCCAGGAAAAAGTTCAAGACATAGGGTGACCATCTCACTATGTTTCCCTCGACGCACTGAGCAACAACTGTGACAACCCCAACTAGAACTTCATCCCTGCATATTTTTCTTAGCAACTTACAGGCCAAGAGTTTTGCGCCCATTTGTGTTGCGACGTCATTGATCCTCTTGATAATGATTCCTCATGTCCCCTTGTCGATACCATACTTCTTCTTCATCTCTTATGCTAGTGATTTCTCCTTGGATTTGTCGTCAAGAAATTTCATGGGATCCATGCCTCGGGATGGCAACCCTATTATGTTTTCAATCAGCTCTACATCTATCAAGACGTGCTTGTACAACCATATGTCCCCACCATGTGTGACTACCAATAATTGTTTGACACACCTGCTTGCGTACTAACCTCTGCCAAAATGTGGTAGATCCAACAGACCTAAAATTCTTGTTTTCTCTAACCTTGTTGCCCATTGGAGTGGTTGATCAATTGGTTCCCCAACCGATTTGTGCCCACAATATCTAAGTATACTCTCTTTGAAAATTCCGGAAACTTGTCTATGTCTGCTACATCATGATCTAAGTATTTTAGCTTGTCAATCTACCCTAGCAAGCCTGATTCCACTCATACCCCATCTGGTATACGCGGTAGAATGAGGGTTGCGATGGGTTGCTTGCGAGGTCAACTACGTACCTGCTACTTGTATTTCTTCGGTGGTGGTTGGCTCGAGGTTCCAGTGGCTACTATTTGTGCTTTAGAATACCATTCTGACCAACCTGTGACATCTTCTATTGTTCCTTTTGGTGAGTGGTCTAATACAGTTCTTTGAGATTCATCTAGTTCAACTATTGCTTCCATATTCAACGTCGTTCCATTGACTCTCAGAGCTTCTTTGGTGTTCTCTAGTTGCGCCTCCTTCAGGGTTTCTGCATCCTGGTTCTGCTATTTTTGTACCTCTACCCACATATCTACATTCATGGACTTTATTATTGGCTATTGGGTTTCTTCCACTATAGGTGTGGGGTTCTCCGGTATTGTGTCTGGGGATGGGATTTCATCGATATTTATGATCTCTGATGGTTGTTGTTCACCTTTTTCCATTTATACCCGTGACCTGGTTCTAACTCTGGGTTCTCTGGTACTCTAGCTTGCTTCTGATTGCTTTGGTGGTACATGTCGAACGTTTTCTGAGTTTTAATGGTCTCTGTGAGCTCTATTAACTCCGTTTTGTGCTCCTTCATCTGTATTGCTCTCTTTCTATTCTCTTTTCACAAATAGAGTCTTTTCTCCCACTTTCTTGCGTTGTATGGGCATTGTAGGAAACTTGTTGAGGACGCTACCTTAATTATGGGTTCAATGCATCTCCGACTCTTTTGTACTTGCCATTACTCTTCCTTTCCATCTCCAATTGGCGTGATTAATGTGGCGTCCCATCAATCCTTTCCATCATTAAACTCTGTATACCTCCGTCTCTTCGTACTTCTTTTGTCATCTTTTTGTTTCTCTCTTGTTTCCCTTTTGACCTAGACGTTAGTCTTATCCCTGTTGATCTTATGTCCCTAATCATGTGTACTCTTTCTTCTTCCGGTGCACTCTTCCTCGGTTGTTTCTTTTTAATATATTATACATTTTTATTTTTATTTTTTACTGTGCGGTGGGTGGTCGACTATCTTTGTACAGCTTCAATCGGCTCCCGTTGATCATCCCTCTGAGTTCTGGGCCTGAAAAGTCTTTCAACTGTACAAATCCTCCATATGTGACATATTTAACTTTGTATGGTCCTAACCAGTGCATTCTGATCTTTCCTGGGTGTTGAAACGATTTTTTGTCATACATCAGTACTAGATCTCCTTCCTTGAAGGTTTTCTTCTTCATGTGTCTATCATGCCAAGCTTTTTCCCTTGCTTTATGAACTTGTTGGTGAAACCTTTCTAAGACCTTGTCTTCCTCCATGGTCATTAATTGATTTAGTCGCTCCTGTACTGCACCTCATTCTTTCATATGTGTGATTGTTTCTATGTGCAAGCTTGGTACTAAAACTTATAATGGCACCACTGCTTCTTGGTCATAGACCAGTTTAAATGGTGTGTGCCCTTTCAAATTTTTGCACGTCGTCTTGTAGGCTCATAATACTACTGGAAATTTAAGGTCCCAGTCATCCATGTTGACATTATAGATCTTTGTCAGCGCATTCTCCAAGATTTTGTTAAATTATTCCACTGTGCCATTTTCATGTGGGTGATATGGTGTGCTCTTCTGATGATGGACTTCAAACTCTTCAGTCATCGTGTTGATGGTGTTATTTATGAAGTGCGTGCCTTGGTCGCTCATTAAAACTCTTGAGAATCCAAATAAAGTGATTCCTTGTTCAAATATAAAATGGGTTGTTGTTTCTGCGTTGCAATCCTTCACTGGTGCAACTTTCGCCCATATTGTTAGGTACTTTGTCACGATGATAATGTACCTAGCTTCCGTTCTTTTTGCTGGTGGGTTGACTGGTCCCACAAATTCTATTTCCCACTTATTGAATGCCTACAATGTTACTTGTGGTCATAATGGCATCTTGTCCCTTCTATTGGGTTTACCTACCCTTTGATAGATGTCGCATATCTGACAGTACTCCTTCGAGTCTCGGTGAATGGTCAGCCACCATAGTCCTGTGCGTAATACCTTCTGCACAGTAGATTTGCCTGCATAGTGCCCTCCTGCTATTCCTTCGTGGGATTTTTATAAAACTCTTGTTATTTTGTGTTCTAACACATATCTTCGCAAGATGCTATCTACAACCATTTTGTATAAGTGTCCTATGATCAGTTGATAGTCTTCAACTTGGACTACCAGGTTTTTCTTCTACGCGGTGTTATATTCTTGCGGCGTAGTACTTGTGCTCGAGTACTGAATGATATCTGTGAAGTATTCATCAATGATATGGACTGAGAATAATTGTGCATCCAAAAATTTGTCCTCTAAATTCGTAGGTTATTATCCATTTGTGACTCTTGATAGGTGGTCAGGTCCTGCATTCAATTTTCCTGGCTTAACTATTACCTCAAAGTCAAATTCTAGAAATAGTAGTAACCATCGACAGATTCTCCCCCCCAACACTGGCTTGTTGACCAGGTATTTCAGGGCTAAGTGATCTTTGAACATCATAAAGTTTTTTCCCAATAAGTATTGTCTGAAATTTTGGAGTGCGTAGACCATGGCTAGGCCTTCCCTTTCTATAGTGTTATAGTTCTGTTATGATTCTGATAAATTTTTGCTCACAAATGATATCGAGTGATCCAAGTCTCCTTCTCCTGGCTGTGCCAAGATAGCTCCAAGTGTTATGGTTGATGCATCTACATGCACGTGGAATGCCTTCTCCCAGTCTAAAAATACTAATATTGGTGCAGTGACCATCTGTTCCTTAAGGTTATCCAGACTGTGTTGACACTCATCGTTCCACTGAAACTTTGTATAATTTATTAACATATTTTCCATTGGTGCATTAATCTACGCATACCCTTTGATCAATTTCATGTAGTATCATTTGTGTCCCAATGTCGCTCTTAGTTGTCAGACTATTTTTGGTGGTGGTAAGTTAACAATTACTGCAATCTTTGCAGGATCTACTAGTAAACCTTGTTTGCATACTATGTGGCCCAATAGTATCCCAAACGGTGTTCCAAATATGCATTTCTTTATGTTCAAAGATATCTTTCATTGTCTATATATTTCTAACATCATCCGTAAGACTTCTACATGGTCTTTCAACAAACTATAGACTGTCCAATCATCCAGGTATACCTCGAGAAACTAGTATATGAATTCCTTAAATGCGGTGATGACTACTCTGGAAAATATTGTTTCTTCATTCTTCAGTCCAAACGACATGACTGTGTACTAGTAGGATCCCCATTCTGTGGTGAATGTGGTATTGTATCTATCTTCCTGTGCTATCTTGATCTGGTGGTAGCCTGAGAATCCATCCGTAAATGAGTAAGCTTCATGCTCCCCTACTTTCTCTAACACTTCATCCATGAAAGGTGTATGGAACGGGTCATGTAGGCATGCATCATTCAACTTCCTCAATTCGACACATATCCTTATCCCTCCTTGTTTTTGTCCTTCACTACCATTGGGATTATCCATTCTGATTCTTTGACCGGTTCTATGATTCTGGCTTCAATCATCCTGTCGATCTCAACTTTGACTTTCTTATTATATACCAGGTTCATCCTATATGGTTGTTGTCTTATCAGTCTCGCTTCATGTCTGAGTGGTATCTTCATCTCCCTTAGCTCTCTGGATATACCCTGCATCTCTATAAATGTTGTAGGAAACAAGTCTTTGTACTCCCGCAATAACTCTAATATACTTTCCACTATCTTCTCATCCCAGTAGTCTCCAATGTTGGCCATTTTGGGATTCTCAACTGTCCCAATGTTGACTTTCTTACCTTTATCGGCGTGGCAATAAATTTTGATTCTATGGGTGGAAATTCCACTTCTCTTTCTCCTTCTTCTTCTTCAATCTGAATATCGTGAGGATCGTAACATGACAACAGTTCTTGAATGTCTATTTGTTTCGTTTTTGTTCTTCTGTGATAAGTTCTAATTTTGGTTCTTTGATGAATATCACTCCTCTTATCTGTTTAAGAGTTGCATCTATGTTGGGGTTCTCATACTCGAATGAGAAAGTGACTATAAAATTATGTTGCAATGTCGTCCAGGTCGTAGCTCCTTTGCGTAGTTCCTGCTCTCTGTACCAGTTCGTTGATGTGCCCTCTAGAGTGTGTATGAAATGATGAGGCCATTCCTCTGGGGGTGTAATTTTCCACAACGTTATGCACTTCTCCAAGTGTTCCATTGGTGCCCCTTTTCCATTGTACCTTTGTTGTTTGTTGTCTTTATGTTCTGTGCCAAACCTTATGCGTAGTAACTGCTTACATTGATACCAATCTGTGATTGTCTCTTTGTGTGCACCCCACCATCTTGAAGGTGTGTCCTTTAGTGCTATATCAAGTGCTAACAGTCTCTGATTCTTTAAAACTTTGTCTTCATATTGTGCCAAGAATGTTTCCAAGTTTTTTATTTTGTGGAAACTAGGTGGTTTCCTTACCTCTGTGCCTACCCATCTTACTGTACGGTCTATTCATGCACATGTTCTCGTGGATACTTTCTGTAGCCTTTGTTGCCAGTTTTCTAGACCAGCGTCTGACTCAGTTTCACATGAAGTAATGCTCCACCAACTGAGTATCCCATCTACAATTGGGTTTATGTAATCCTCTTCGCACACAGTTGTTATGTACAACTAGCTTATTTACTCTAGGTCTAAGCACGTAGGTTCAATGAACCTTTCTCCTTCTGATGGATCTAATGGCACGATGACCCTATATTCTCTTGATTCAAATGTTATTTTCCTTGTATTCAAGTCTATTATGGCATGGTTTTCAAAAACCCAATATCGGCCAAGCAATGATGGATATGGTGTTGTGTCGTCCACAATTTCAATCACTTCAAAATATGCTTTAGTGTGCACTCCATCCAGGTCTACTGTCACTCCTTTCAGTCTACCAATTGGTAGGAATCTATGTTGGTTTTCTAATTTCAGTTGAACAGGTGAATATCCTAACTTGGGCTCTCCCATGCATTGTCATGTCCTCTTTGGTAATACATTAACTTCAGATCCTAGATCCAGTATGATGTCTCCCATGTTGAAATATCTGATATTGGCATTCAGTCTGAAATCCCTACTCATTCTTCTCCTTGTATGGAGGTGATTTCCTGTATTCTCTTATAGTTTTCCTTCCGTCTCTATACTACATTTTTCTAATATTTTTTGAAATATTTTCTCAGATGATGGATCATTTAATACTTTTACATATGATTGAAAAAATCCTTTGATTGTACTTACTTGTCCCATGGGATGCATTTCGTTGGTATGATCCAATAATGGAGGCATCCCATACTCTAGTGCTCCCTCGTTTTGTTTCGCAGTTGAAGTCAATGCCATGTCTTCCTTCTGAAATTCTTGTCTGGCTTACTTAAATATCGCATTCTCATTCTATGCGTTGAAATGTTTCCTTGGTTCGGTGTTCTTCTTCACCCACTAATTTTTTGCTGGCTCTTGTCGGAC
This sequence comes from Picea engelmannii, assembly GCA_009831015.1. NCBI lineage: Eukaryota > Viridiplantae > Streptophyta > Pinopsida > Pinales > Pinaceae > Picea > Picea engelmannii. The sequence goes on from ML792569.1 coordinate 130,042, forward strand.
TGCATCATGTCTTTTTTTCTCTCCTTCGCGAGTAACTCTATTGATGTTTCGTCCTTCATCCCTTGCTTCGGCTGAAATCCACTAAACATTCTGGTTGTTCTGGTTCCTCTTTTCCTGGATATTTACTAATAGAATTGGACAGTATTCTGTGTCATGATATAATGCACGATAATACATACAAGTCATTTGTGGAAGCGAACATTCTCTTGCATAATGTCCCGGTTGTTGACAATTGTGACATACCACTGGTCCTCTACTCATCTGAAACCTCCTATGGCTTGTCCTCCACATTTGTAGCCTGCTCGATCTCCTCTCAGCATGTTATACTGAGGTGCCTGATTATACTGCGTGGTATTCTACTAAGGTTGTGTTGTGTTGTACTACGATTTCACGTTATTATATGGTTGTTGCATAGTATTATGTTGTTGTTGCGCAGTGTTGTATGGAGATGGAACATGGTTAAACTGTGGTGCGGCTTGCCCCATCATAATTTATGCTTGCACTCTGTATGCATTTGATGTCCTCTCTCTCATCAGCTCCATATTTATGCAATCTTTGTTTTTGTGGTCCATTGACTTGTAAAAGTTGCAATATGAACTCTTTGGGATTGTCTGGTATTTATTCATCATCGTGTAGTGATAAGGATCATGACCTGGTTTCTTGCATATTTCACACCATATTCCTCCTATTGGTAACAAATTTGGCATTCCTGCTACCATATACTGTGTGAATGTTGGAAATTTGTTCTTTTGGTGTCCTTCCATCCTGCATGTAGTGCACCAAATGACTTCTCATTTGTCCTTACTCTTATTTTGGCTTAGTTGAAAGGTTAAGTTCTTCAAATCCTCCTTCATTTCTTCGATAGCTGGGTCCATCTTTTGATACTGGTTTTCTTCCAGTTGCAGGGCTTCTTGTAGAGCCTTTGCCTGCGCCTGGAACTTATGTTGTCTCAATGGGTATTTTAAGTGTGGTAGCAATGAGTTGACAAACAGGTGTTGATGTTGCATATCGGTCATGAGATATTTTATCTTTCCCTTTAGTCACTTGAATATTTGATCAATATCCCATATAGACTCTCCTGGTTTCTGTCTTATTTCAATCATCTTGTTCATGTACTGATCCTCTGAACTCGGCTTCTGGAACTCATTTATCAGCAGTTTCTTGATGTCTGCAATTGTTCTAGTTGTCCCTGGTTGATTGTTTGTGGCTAAACTCATATACCAATCCAGTGCGCGATCCCTTAGTGTAATCGCTAGTTGTGCCAGCTTAGTATCTTCATATGTGATATGATTTTCTTCCCAAATCTTCTCACATATGAACAAATGTTGTTTTGGGTCCTCTGACGCTTCTCCTTTAAATTCTGGTAACTTGATGGTAGGGTCGTGTCCTGCCATCCTGAATGTTGAACTACTACCTCTGCATGGTGTAGATACTTGACTAGTGCTCCCTGAACTGGCCCCTCCAGTTGTTGTTCCTTAAGTACATGTACTACATGTTGTCTGACTTCTTCTAAACTTCGGTTGTATAAACGGTGGTGTTCTCTTTGGTGTATTAGTCGCACATGGGTTTATGGGTTCCACACTAACATTAATATGGATAGGATTGTTGCCTTCTCTTCCCATTCTTGGCCCTCTCATCTTCCTCTCATATGTTGTGCACATGATTTCCTCAATCTTCTCCATAGCCCAAAGATCCTCTACCTCTTCCTCGTCACTTGCTAAGCCTTCCCTCGTAACTACGACTCTCTTCTTGGTATTCACCTTGTATTGGTAGGGTACTCCACTACGCATCTTTCCAATTGTCGCCATGATCTGCTTGATCTAGTCGTCGTCCATCATGATTGGGTCCAAGGGTTCCTCCTCCTTTCCCTTATCCTTTCCTCCTTCCATTTCTCCTCTTTCTGTCAATGCTTCCCCCCTTCCCACAAGCACACATGAAAGTTTAGTTGTCTGACTCCATTGTCATTACACCTTTATTGTATAGCAATATATTAATAAACATATACAACGATTTAATGTGCCTTCCTCGAGGTCCGTGTAGAAACTCTTGCTCCAATGCACTGTATGAATTCATTGTGTCTACTGCAAACTCTGTTATAAAGCCTACCATAATCTTGTCAAGCCAAAAATCTACTGTGCGGGTGAATTTTTTGTTCACCTGCTATAACTGATCAATCTGTACCGGGGTCCAATCTAACTGTCGAATCTGGTTCGTTGCATGGTTATCCTTCAACCTTAGTATCTACTCCTACAATAAGTGTGGGAAATCACAAAGAAAGACTTCATGCAAATCAATAAACATGTATTTCTCAAGATATTTGCGGGTTGTTATTCCAGGGTTTCTGTTGTCTTTCTGTGAAAAATCCAGCTCTTTTGTCTTTAACTAGCTTTCAATATCTGCTTTTGTGGGATTCAACGGTCTCAACATTCCATTCTAGTAGCTCATTGCTTTCTTTTTTTCTTTACTTATATCTTGCTCAACCTATCTCATCTACTCAATCCTCTCCTTCTCCTACCAATGGCAAAAAACCATTTGTTGGTTTACTTTTCTCCTACTATGTCTGAGTTTATTGACCCAGGGTTCATGTCTATTCGGGTTTCCAACAAAGCCTCCAAAACTATCGGCCCTCTTGGTAAACCAGAAGGAAATACAACGCACAGAGTGCACTGTGCAGTCTCACCCGAGATAGATTTAATGGGTGGATGTAATACTCATGTGTTTACAGCCTAGGATTGAGTGAGAGATATGATAATTGTATATTGAACCACTATTATAACTTCTAAACACAACGTAGTGTCATTTGTGAGTACATAGGAAATATAGAAACTCATTCATTAAACATAAAAATAACTACTGAATACAATAAATATATGCATGCATTCATCACATAAACTGCGGTTCAACACCTCCTGGGCTACGTCCACAAAGATTTGGCTCTCAGCTCTTTTATTATAGTCGTTCTGTCACTACAGCGTCCCACGCTTACAACTCTTCCCCGTTGGGTAAGATCTATATGAGGAAAACTAGGTCGCACCAGGCTCCTCAGCTTGCGATCTAACCCTCAAGCTCTACTCTCCTTCATCCTCTCTAGCTCAATATCTTACCAAAATAGATCATACAACAAGATATTACATATCGGTTTGCTACAATAGCTCTCTCTACAATAATGAATTATCTCTATAAAATTTCAAACCCTTATGATATCTAAGTATCTATATTTATATGTTTTTGGCCCTTCAGCCATTACAATACATTACCAAAACCCTAACTGTAACACCATGTTTCCCCCAGTTTGTAAAAATAACTGGACTGGCCAAGAACTGTGGCAAACTTAGAAATGAGAATGTGTGATGTGAATGGACCTTGTGGAAAAGGTTGATGAATGTGAATAATATTATGAATTTATATTGCAAGACTGCTGAGAGGGGATATGCTGAAAAGGAGACCACGATGGCTGGAGAAAGGCGGTGGAAGGCACCTAGAATGGTGGCGCTAACTTCCACCGAAAACAATACCGTATTTGGACTCCACTGGCCCGGAGAACTAAAAGCAGCTCGCTGGCCCCAAATTAAATGTCTCGCGGGCTGGTAGGTAGATGGATCCTCAGGGATTAATGAGGGATGGGGAGGTGAACCGCCCATCCGTAGAGCTGTCAGGCCTGACCAGCGTGAGGAAAATTGCACCACACACAACCTCGCAAGAGGATAAGGCGTGGGGGAGAAGCAATTGGGGGAAAACGCGAGGGGAGAAAGAGAACTCTGGAGATATGCAGAGTGAGTGATAGCAGAGAAGGGGGAGAGTAACCCTCGTTCTCGGTCACTGGAAAATTGAGATACAGTCTCGCAGCATCATGGTCTCAGCTCGGGGGTGGCTAGTTGTAAATCCTATTGGAATAGCTGAGCCTACGGTTGGGTGGAAACGAGCACCCTTCTCAGCAGTTGCACTAACTTCTGGTGTTATTTCTGATAAGTGTTTTACATCTTGCATCTTGAAATTCATATGCTGACCTATATGCTCATAAACTGTGAAATTGTGAATGAATACAGTATAAGACTGTCTGTGCAGTGTTTTGATAAGAAATGGTGGATGTATGCTTATAACAGAAAAACCACGCATGGCTTATGTTGATAAATGAATTTATTTATGTGTAAGTTGAACCAAGTCAGACTTCCAGTCCGTTCTCGGGAATTTTTTTTCCTCTTATCTGTCTCCAGGAATGCCCAGAATAGATCTCTTCACAAAGATACCCTCCTTGAAAAGGTTTACAAAGAACTTGGAAAAAGGACTTGAATGCGAAAGTCTTAACAACCCTGTACGAGGAAGAATGACCCTCTTAAAATCCTGAAGTAGTAGCATAGGGATAAGTATCGATCGACGAACAAGATCTCATCAGAAGATCTATGGTCATTCACGAGCGTTAGATTGATGAAAGAAACAAGGGCGTTACATGCCTTGCCCCTTTTCCTCTATCTTCATGAATAGGGAGGAAATCAGGACTGTAGATCCCCAAGGTCTGTGGGAGTATCTGGACCGTTGGTTTTTCCACATCCAGAGAGTAGTGGGAGAGTGCACAACGTGGGACATATCTAAACCGTCAGATATTAGCTAGAAAACCCGACATTCGTTGGATCTGTTAAGAGATGTCGGAGGGTTAAGCCCTCGTGAACAAGGGTGAAAGTCCCGATATAGATCTAGACCGTCCATCTATGAAGGACACGTGGCAGAGATCGAGATTCCATCGATATTTCGAATATCGGGGATTCGAAGTTCGAGATTCTGGGAGTCCTGTTGACAAAAGATCAGGATACTCCATGGTGAAAGTCCCGATATAGATCTAGACCGTCCATTCGTGAAGGACACATGGCGGAGATCGAGAGTCCATCAGTATTTCAAATATCGGGGATTCAGAGTTCGGGATTCTGGGAGTCCTGATGACAAGAGATCCGGACACTTCATGGTGAAAGTCTCGATGTAGATCTGGACCATCCATCTATAGAGTATACATGGCTGTTGGTAAGCGCTTCAGCCTTTCAGCACATGGGAAAACCAAATGACAATAACCCCTGTCGTCACGAGTCACAAAACCCCGATCACCAAAACCCTGAAATGGCGTGAGGTGTGAATAAGATTGAGAAAAGCCGGGATTTGGATCGTGACCGTTGATCATTCCCAAAAGACCAAAATCATCAATCTTGGCTGAAGTTTGTCGCTGTCCATCGAAGGGAAACGTGGCTTTCGGTCGACATTTCGGCATTTCGGCATCCGGGGAACCAAAAGGCAAGAAACCTTGGCCTCGCGAGTCTCAAAATCCCAATACCCGAAATCCCGACATGCTTGGAAATAGAGAAGAGAAGTCCCGAAGGAACCTGGACCATCCATCAAGGGAGACACGTGGTGAGTGGTTAGAGTTCAGGGGAAAGTCCTGAAATCCCGTGGACCGTTGGATCCACACTCTTAAGAGCCATCGATCTCTTACACGAATTCCCATATCGGAATTCGGATATTTGAATGATGAAGAGTCTTGGAGTCATTGCATTTCAAACTCCCAAGTACCGAAACCTCGAAAGGATCCATACCGTTGGATAAGGGGAGGCTTACGACCATCGATCTCCCTTGTGAGGGAAACTTTGGAGACCTTGAAAGTTTCGAGGATTTGAATGGGGGAAGGTAGAAGTCGTGTATCGCGATTCCCCAAATTGCAAAAATCCGATAATCTCTTGGCTAGCTTAAGCGCGTGGACACAGCATAGGGTCACGTAGACAAGACCCCAAGAGAGAAACTTTCCCCTCACTAGCCCCGTCGGGGTTCGACGTTTCACTGTTTCAAGCTTCAAGGTTTGCAGAGTCAAGAGACTCGACGTTCTGGTAGCACTGAGTCGCGAAGTGCGAAAAGACGCTGTGCTGATTCGGCCCATAGTCGTGAACTACAACCACATGGAGCTAGAAAAAGGAAAGAGATAGCCTGCGCTAAGCCCCGTAGGACTTTGGGGATTCCGATCATTGAGAAATCGACGAAAAATTTGATTTTCATATTGGGTGTGTTACAAATTGGTATCAGAGCATGGTTACAACACTCGGCCTACTTGGGCTCACGAACGAGTTGTGCAGAAGCTCCGTTCGAAATACTATTACGAAGAGTAACCCTCTATCTTAACCCTCACTCTTTTGCATGCATACACAATCAGTTCTTCATTTCGGACTTTGACCTTTTTAAATTAAGAGGGTTATAAAAATGTGTCTAACTGTTGACTAACAACCAGCATTTGTCTTTTCACCCAAGCAGACGATCAGCGACGGGAATTTACAGATGCAGAGAATGGTGACTCACCAAGAGGTGGGAGAGGGCTCCCACAATAGAGATGAAGAGTCTGATGAAATAAGGGCAGTAGGGACCCCTCCAGATATAGCCGAGACTGTGAGGAGTCTCATGGTTGAATTACAAAGCTGCAAGGCTGACAATGAAAGGATGATGAAAGAACAAGAAAAGAAAACAGAAATTAACACAGTTTTACTGTAGAGTTTATCCGATCTACAAAGGCAAATGCAGCATGAACTTGAAACTCAGAAACATGGTCATATCAGTGGCCACACTGAGAGGAGTACCTCGAAAAATTTCCACCCCAGAGGTAAAGGACCAGTGCCGAGTGATTCCTCTGAGAAGGAAGATGGTGATTCAGAAGGCTCTTCTAGCAGCAGAACTAGTTCCTGTTTCTGAAGGAAACAAAAGAAGCAAAAGTCTTCCAAAGGTAGAAAATTCAAAGAATTCAGAAAGGCCAAACCACCCTCCTTCGACGGTGAAATAAAGAAGGGAGAGGAAGCAGAGGCCTGGCTGCTTGGACTAAAGAAGTATTTCAGAGTCCATGACTTTTCAGAAAATATGAAGGCCTGAGTGGCCACCTTCAACTTGAACGAAAAGGCTTCCATTTAGTGGGAAGACCTTAAGAATGTGAAAGGGGTTTGTGAAGAGGACCTATCATGGAAACGATTTGAGAAGTACTTCCATAAGAAGTATCTGTCAGAAAAATATTTTGATGAAAAGACTAAAGAGTTTTATGAACTCAAACTGGGACAACTTACTATAGAAGAATATGTCAACAAATTCCTCGATTTGTTGAGGTATGTACCTTATATAAAAGCAGAAAAGGAAAAGGTGCAACGCTTCATCAGTGGGCTACCCAAGGAATATTGGAACAGAATTGAATTTGATGAGCCAAAGACCCTAGAAGGTACTATTTGAAAGGCAACCTATTGTCATGAATAGTTTGGGCATCGAGCAGAACCTCGTGAAGGATGGAAACCGAAGAATAGTTCAAGATTTTAGAAAAAGGGAATCAAATCCCCAGGATTTAAGAACTACAAGAAGAACCCAAGAATGAACTTTCCAGCCCGGAGTATACATCAGCAAAACTTTCCCTCATCGGGTGGAAATAAAACTTCTGGACCTATACCAGTGAAGGTGGATAACACCAAGAGAGAACCTCTGAAATGTTGGGGTTGTGGAGAGGAACATCTCCTGAGAGACTGTCCACACCGACAACAGAATAGTCGGAGGATTTATAACATCCAGGAAACTACTACCGTCAATGATGTGGCTAGGAGTGTGCCACAAATTTATGCAGCTTTGGATAATAGCCAAGATGACCATCAAGATTCAGTAGTGGAAATAGAAGGTATGATTTTCAACCATCTAGTGTCTGTTTTGATTGACCCAGGTTCAAATTTGAGTTATATATCCCCTAAAGCTGTTGATAAGTGTAAACTACAGCCACAAAAATATACCAAGCCATGGTTGGTATAGTTAGCCACTGGCACCAAAAGGAAGATAACAGAGGTTATACCAGCCTGCCAATTAATGTTGGGTGAATTCCCCACCCAAGAAACCCTTAACATATTACCCTTGGGATCATATGATCTGTTGATTGGTATGGACTGGCTAGCCGCCCATAAAGCCAGACTGGACTATTACCATAAAACCTTGGAGTGTGTAAGTAAAGAAGGTAGAAGAATAACCCTTCAAGGGATCCGAAAACCTATCTCGGTGAGACAAATATCAGCCCTTCAAATGAGAAACTATTGCCGAAAAGGATGTCCCCTATATGAAATATAGGTGTTGAAAACAATCGAAGGTGACAAACCAAGCCCTGATGATCACCCTATCCTAAGAGAATACAGAGATGTGTTTCCGAAAGAGGTACCGGGTCTACCTCCGAGAAGGGACATAGACTTCTCAATAGAACTTGCACCAAGAGCGGTGCCGGTGTCTAGGACACCCTACCAGATGAGCACACCCGAGTTAGTTGAACTCAAATTGCAATTAAAAGAAATGATGGATAAAGGCTATATTCGACCCAGCGTGTCTCCATGGGGAGCACCAGTCCTGTTTGTGAAAAAGAAGGAAGGCACCCTTAGACTGTGTATAGATTATAGACAACTTAATAAGGTAACCATAAAGAACAAGTACCCTTTTTCCAGGATCGATCATATGTTCGATCAATTGGGAGGCGCGTCTATTTTCTCAAAGATTGATTTGAGGTCGGGATACCATCAAGTCTGAATCAAGGGTGAAGACATCCATAAAACTGCCTTTTGAATGAGGTATGGTCACTATGAGTTTGTGGTGGTGCCATTTGGTTTAACTAATGCCCCTGACACTTTTATGTGCTTAATGAACAATGTACTCAGCAAATTCCTAGACAAGTTTGTGCTTGTTTTTATTGACGATATATTAATTTACTCCAAGAACAGAAAAGAGCATGAAGAGCATCTTAGAATTGTGCTACAAGCACTAAGAGAACATCAGCTCTATGCCAAATTCAGGAAATGTGAATTCTTCCAGAAGGAAATACATTACTTAGGCCATGTTCTCTCCGAATAAGGAGTAGCGGTAGACCCTGACAAAATCAGGTCTATCATGGAATGGCCTACCCCGAAGGATGTTTTGGATATCATATCCTTTATAGGATTAGAAGGATACTATAGGAGATTTATAAACAGATTCTCCAAGATTGGTTGTCCAATCACTGCCCTCCAGAAGAAGGGGACAAAATTTCTGTGGACACAGAAATGTGAAGAAAAGTTTCAAACCCTGAAACATCTACTGACCCATACACCCGTACTAAATATCGTCGATCCAGAAGCTGACTTCCTCATGTGCACAGATGCATGTAAGGAAGGGCTCGGAGGAGTCCTTATGCAGGAAGGAAGTGTGATCTGCTATGAATCCCAAAAATTGAACGAGCATGAAGTCAACTATGTGACCATGATCTACAACTGGATGCCATAGTGCATGCCTTGAAAATGTAGAGGCATTACCTCCTGGGAAGAAAATTTGTACTTATGACAAATCACTGTGGATTGTGATACCTATTTGATCAACCAAAGCTCAATGCTAGACAAGCTAGGTGGATGGCCCTCCTTAGCGAGTTTGATTTTGAAATCAAACACATTAAAGGAAAGGAAAATAGGGTGGTCGATGCCCTTAGCAGAAGTATGAAAACAATTCACCTGGCAGCGGTGAGCACCTATGAGACGGAAGTCAAGGAAAGAATCAGAAACGCACAAGAAACAGATCCCTTCGTCCAGACTGTGGCCATGTACCTACAACAAGAACCCACCGGAGTAAAATATGAAGGCTACCAAATGACCGAAGGAGGTCTTCTCACTTATAGAAATAGACTGTATATTCCAAATTGTGACGACTTGAAGAGGTTCATACTGGATTAACTACATAAAAGACCCTATTCCGGTCATCCAGGATACCAGAAAATGATCACTGCCACCAGGAGACAATTTAATTGGTCTGGAATTAAGAAACACATAGTCGAGTACTTAGCCAAATTCATAGAGTGCCAGCAGGTTAAAGCAGAACATCGACACCCAATAGGATTATTGCAACCTTTTTCAATCCCAGAATGGAAATGGGAAACCATCTTTATGGATTTCATCACTGGATTACCAACCTCAACCAAACAGAATGATGCCATTATGGTAGTGGTGGATAAATTGAGCAAGTCTACTCATTTCATCCCTGACAAATCAACCTGCAAAGCAATCAATATCACCCAGGTGTTCATGAAGGAGATATTCAGACTGCATGGTATGCTGAAAGAGATCGTGTCTAAAAGAGACACGAAATTTACCTCTAACTTCTGGAAATCATTGATGGTTGGTTTAGAAACCAAATTGTTGTTTAGAACCACCTATCACCCTCAAACCGATGGACAGACAGAAAGAGTGAACCAAGTACTTGAAGACATGCTAAGGATGCATGTAATGCATCAACCCAAGAAGTGGGAAGACTACTTGCCACTGGTAGAATTCGCCTACAACAACGGCTACCAAGCATCCTTAAAGATGAGTCCCTTCGAAGTCCTCTATGGTAGATCGTGTAATAATCCAGTCAGCTGGAGTAATCCCGTAAATCGGATTTCTTTTGGACCCGACATGTTGAAAGAAATGGAACAGTATGTGACTCATATAAAACAAAACCTGAAGGTCGCTCAAAACCGACAGAAAAGTTATGCCGACCGAAAGAGAACTCCAAGAGAGTTCAAAGCGGGAGATCATGTATATCTCAGAGTTAGGCCCAGGAAGAGTTCCCTGAAAATGGGAGCTTGTGCCAAGCTGGCACCTTAGTATTTTGGACCCTTTAAGGTTCTAAATAGAGTGGGACCTGTAGCCTATAGGCTAGCACTTCCGCCCACAATAAAAGCACATAATGTTTTCCATGTTTCACTATTGAAGAAATATGTACATGATGCTAATCATATAATTGACTGGTCTATGATCTAAGTGGAACCGGAGGGATAATTTCTACCAGAACCCCAATGCATACTGGAGAGAAAGGAAACCCCGCTCCAGAACTGAACCATTGCACAGGTCAAGGTGCAGTGGAGACATTTTGGCCCAGATGAGGCTACATGGGAAATGGAGGATGCCATGAGACAGGCATATCCGATTTTGTTTACTTCTGTACATGCAATTCATTTTAATAGATAAGAACATCGAGGACGATGTTCCTTTAAGGGGGAGGGAATTGTAACACCCTGTTTCCCCCAGTTTGTAAAAATAAATGGACTGGCCAAGAACTGTGGCAAACTCAGAAATGAGAATGTGTGATGTGAATTGACCTTGTGGAAAAGGTCGATGAATGTGAATAATATTATGAATTTATATTGTAGGACTATTGAGAGGGGATATGCTGAAAAAGAGATCATGATGGCTGGAGAAAGGTGGTGGAAGGCACCTAGAATGGTGGCGCTAACTTCCACCGAAAACAATACCGTATTTGGACTCCACTGGCCCGGAGAACCAAAAGCGCTTCGCTGGCCCCGAATTAAATGTCTCGTAGGCTGGTAGGTAGATGGATCCTCAGGGATTAATGAGGGATGGGGAGGTGAACCGCCCATCCGTAGAGCCACCAGGCCTAACCAGCACAAGGAAAATCATGCCACACGCAACCTCGCAAGAGGATAAGGCATGGGGGAGAAGTGATTGGGGGTAGACGTGAGGGGAGAAAGAGAACTCTGGAGATACGTAGAGTGACTGATAGCAGAGAAGGGGGAGAGTAACCCTCATTCTTGGTCACTGGAAAACCAAGATATAGTCTCGCAGCATCGTGGTCTCAACTCGGGAGTGGCTAGTTGTAAATCCTATTGGAATAGCTGAGCCTACGGTTGGGTGGAAACGAGCACCCCTCTCAGCAGTTACACTAAATTCTGGTGTTATTTCTAATAAGTACTTTACATCTTGCATCTTGAAATTCATATGCTGACCTATATGCTCATAAACTGTGAAATTGTGAATGAATACAGTATAAGGCTGTTTGTGCAGTTTTTTGATAAGAAATGGTAGATGTATGCTTATAAAAAAAAAACCACACATGGCTTATGTTGATAAATGAATTTATTTATGCGTAAGTTGAACCAAGTTAGACTTCCAGTCTGTTCTTGGGAATTGTTTTTCCCCTTATCTGTCTCCAGGAATGCCCTGGAATAGATCTCTTCACAGAGATACCCTCCTTGAAAAGGTTTACCAAGAACCTGGAAAAAGGACTTGAATGCGCAAGTCTTAACAACCCTGTACGAGGAAGAATGACCCTCTTAAAATCCCAAAGTAGCAGCGTAGGGATAAGTATCGATCGATGGACAAAATCTCGTCGGAAGATCTGTGGTCATTCATGACCGTTAGATTGACGGAAGAAACAAGGGCATTACATGCCTTGCCCCTTTTCCTCTATCTTCATGAATAGTGAGGAAATCGGGACCGTAGATCCCCAAGGTCTGTGGAAGTATCTGGACCGTTGGTTTTTCCACGTCTAGAGAGTAGTGGGAGAGTGCACGATGTGGGACAGATCTAAACCGTCAGATCTTAGCTAGAAAACCCGACAACCATTGGATCTGTTAAGAGATGTCGGAGGGTTAAGCCCTCATGAACAAGGGTGAAAGTCCCGATATAGATCTAGACCGTCCATTCGTGAAGGACACGTGGCGGAGATCGAGAGTCCATCGATATTTTGAATATCGGGGATTCTGAGTTCGGGATTCCAGGAGTCCTGATGACAAGATATCGGGACACTCCATGGTGAAAGCCCCGATATAGATCTAGACCATCCATCTGTGAAGGACATGTGGCAGAGATCGAGAGTCCATCGGTATTTCAAATATCTGGATTCAGAGTTCAGGATTCCAGGAGTCCTGATGACAAGAGATCGAGACACTTCATGGTGAAATTCCCAATGTAGATCTCGACCGTCTATCTATAGAGTATACATGGTTGCTGGTAAGCGCTTCAGTGTTTTGGCACCTGGGAAAACCAAAGGACAAGAACCCTCGTCGTGAGTCGTGAAACCTCGATCACCGAAACTCCGAAATGGCATGAGGTGTGAATAAGATTGAGAAAATCCAAGATTTGGATCGTGACCGTTGATCATTCCCAAAAGACCACGACCATCGATCTTAGCTGAAGGTCGTCGCCATCCATCGAAGGGACATGTGGTTGTCGGTCGACGTTTTGGCGTTTCGGCATCCGGGGAACCAAAAGGCAAGAAACCTTGCCCTCGCGAGTCGCGAAATCCCGATACCCAAAATCCCGATGTGCTTGGCAATAGAGAAGAGAAGTCTCAAAGGAACCTAGACCATCCATCAAGGGAGACGTGTGGTGAGCGGTCAGAGTTCAGGGGAAAGTCCCGAAATCTCGTGGACCATTGGATCCACACTCTTAAGAACCGTCGATCTCTTACACGAATTCCCATATTGGAATTCAGAGATTTGAATGACAAAGAGTCTTGGAGTCGTTTCATTTCGAACTCCCGAGTATCGAAACCCCGAAAGGATCCATACCATTGGATCAGGGGAGGCTTACAGCCGTCGATCTCCCTTTGGAGGGAAACTTTGGAGACCTCGGAAGTTTCGGGGATATGAATGGGGGAAGGTAGAAGTCTTGTATCACGATTCCCCGAATCGTGAAAATCTGATAAGCTCTTGGTTGGCTTAAGCGCATGGAAACAGCATAGGGTCACGTAGACAAGACCCCAAGAGAGAAACTTGCCCCTTGCTAACCCCGTCAGGGTTCGCTGTTTCATTATTTCAAGCTTCGAGGTTTGCAGAGTCAAGAGACTCGACGTTCTGGTAGAACTGAGTCATGAAGTGAGAAAAGAAGCCATGTTGATTCGGCCCATAGTCATGAACTACAACCACATGGAGGTGGAAAAAGGAAAGAGCTAGCCTGCGCTAAGCCCCGTAGGACTTCGGGGATTCCGATCGTTGAGAAACCGACAAAAATTTTGATTTTTGTACTGGGTGTGTTACACTAACCCCAACGTCGTTAGGTCTTCCCTGCATGCACACGTGTTGTTCTTCCTTCCAGATGTTTCTTTCCTCGTGCATGCTTTATTTCCCAAAATCATCTATCTTTTCACTTTGGCCTACCTCCAATAGTGCTTCCTAGGGTTGGTGCCCTAAAAACAAGGGAGTTGGTGCTTCCTAGGGTTGGTTCCCTAAAACAAGGGAGTTGGTGATTCTTAGGGTTGGTGCCTTGAAGAAGGGGATTTGTGTCTCCTAGATTTGGTTCTCTAAAAAGGATTGGTGTCCTTCACTATCTCATAATATTGTTTATAAAACCTTGTAATTCCTGTTAATTATATTTATATAATTGATTTTAAATACAAGTCCATTGTTGATCTTTATGGTTGTTAATAAAATAGCAAAGTAATTTCTAATTATTGAAAAAGAGGTAATAATAATTCAACCCCCCCCCGCCCCTCTCAATATTTCCAACAAAAGAAGATCTATCTACGAATATTGAAACAACAATAAACAAGAAAATGTAGAACAAATGAAATTGAAGGGAATAGGAAAAGTTTATATTAATTGGAAAGTTAATGGAAAGTACTTAAAAATAATTTTTGACAATGCAGTAACTTCTCTAAGCTCTCCTCATCCAGCCCCTTGCATGAATATCTTACGATCAAAATGATGATACTTCAACAATTTCCTTTTCCTTTCACCTTGGAAGTGCCTTCAATTTATAATATTGGGAGGATCAACCACCATGCGATAATAAGGGAAATCGTTGAGGATATGGCCCCATGAATTGAGATTTTATCCTAAGATAGTTACATATGATAGGATTCGGCCCAAAATAACCTCCTCCTTTAAGAGTTGTCCCTTAAGAAAATTCAAGATGCGCCATATTTTTCTCTAACCACATTGGCGCTCCCTTTGAGTTAGAGACAGAGTGCCACTAGTGCCACCTAAGCAAGGCAGGGGGATATTTTTCAGTCTCCAAGTATGATTTGGGGAGCGCCACCCTTCATGAATGATAAAAAATGGTCAAATTTTCCAAGTAAAAGGTGTGGTTTCAGACCTCAAATGGTGGTTTTTCTCTTCCAAATTGACTTAGGGATTGTGACAAATGTCTTTCATGGTGTCAACGGGTTTTGACACTTAGAAAAGTGAATGTGACACTTAGTAAGGTGCATACGACACTTGAGACAACACATGCGACACTTAATAAGGTGCATACGTCACTTTGTGACAATTAGGGTGTGACACTTAAGTGTGACATTTTGATTTGTAACAGTTACCAATCCCATATTTTCTGGACTATCGCTAAATATTTGTCAATCATACAAGGTGTGATCAAGTCAAAGATGAGCTCATAGAGTGGTGCCAAGAAGTAATCACATATCCCTTGATACTTTGTCATGTATTTGTGCTCCTAGAGCACTTTGATATAGATATTCATGAGAAGGTCAGTTGGCTGCCAGGCCCAACCCATCTTGGGATATTGATGGTGCACACATCATATCCATAAGGTAAGAGGACATGTGAAATATTGGGAATTTTCTAGGAGTGGTTTCCTTGACAGTGTTGATGGATTCTTTTAGGGCTGCTAACAAGATATCATCCCAATTGAAGGATTTCCCTTCATCATAATAGTATCATATTGGGGGCATAAGGGATAAAGTGAATTTTAAAGCATATTTTTCCCCATATAACCTACATAGAATCACCACAACATATTGATATGTAGTTCTTAGCAAAGTGGTTGGTCTGAGTTTGAATGTCTTATTTGTCTTATACCAGATTTTGACTAAATCCTTCGCCTTGTCTGGGAACTTCTTAATGAGTTCATCATCTAGTGACCAACTTCCCTTTCCCAAATGGTAGTATAGGGATATCTCAACCACCTATAATTACTCTATGGGTTTCCCCTTAGCATTGAGTATATATCAGTTTCCAAGTTCTACATGCTTAAGGATCCATGAGACCACGTCTACATAAGGAAAAAATGTTGCATGAGTCGCCACCCTATGGAATTCTACTCTTAGGATTTTTTTAAAGACCTTGAGCTCATTTTGATATTCACCCTCCACCGATAATTTTTTCTTCTTGAACATCTGGAAAAATTCACCCCATTTGAGTGAAGCCCCCCCCTTTCTCTAAGATTCATATGGTGTCGTCATAGACAACCCCTGGGGTGTTCATATCTTCTTCCTATAGGATTTATCTTCTGGAAGCCTCTGTCATGAGATATTTTCTCCCAGGTTTCTTGCGAGGCGACATGTCTAAATCTTGAACAACACATTCATCATTAGTATCATTAAACCAATAATAAAAATATGGCAAGAAAGAAAACATGAAGCATAAGTTCATGTAATCATGTAACATTTTCAACAATATCAGGAGGTTTAAGATACATCTATCTATGCAAACTTGTGTTGGTATCCAAGGATTTATTTGTTTCAATGTAAGGAGGAAAATCATCGTCTAAAGAAGATAAGGTGATGGAATACATGGTGAGACTTAGAGTGAAATTTGGATCAAAGTGGGTGAATCGACGTTGTTGTTGTCAATTGTTCCGATGAAGAAAGGAGAGTCAACACAGTTGTTGACAACTACATCGATATGGCTAGAAATGAAATCAATGAAGTTGTGGGAAACTATGCTAGAACGGTAGAATGGTATTGGTGCATTTGTGGTAAACTATGTCGATACAAAGAAACAAGTATCAGAAAGGTTGCAAAAAAGTACGCTAGAATGTTAAGGATGGGAACCGACAAAGTTGTGAATAATTGTTCCTACAGGAAAGTGCAACAGTTGGTGGTGATGTTAAGAACTATTCTGACATAACAGATGTTTATCTTGACAACATCATTGAAATGTTTTGATAGAAACTGGTGGATTTGTCGAAAAATTTATCGGTTATGAAAGGGAAAGGTAGAGGTAAGAAGGTTTTGGATATGCTAACTCCAAAGATGTTCAATTCCTTCCACGAGGACTGGTCAAACATTAAAGTTATGGCACAATCCTAGAGAGGGGGAAGACCCAGTTGCTAGGTTTTTTTGGATACAGATTTGTCCATGCCAAAGGGGATCCATTCTAACTAGAGGGTCCAGTTGACAATGAAGGCTATGGAATGAGTCCACAGAGGAAAAAAAAGAGACCCTTCGACCCCTCAAGATATATTAAAGGAAAAATATTTAGGGCATGACTGTGTGGAAAATAGTAGACGTTCTGAGTATTGTTGAGGTGTACCCTAGGGAAGTTTCATCAAGGGTTTGGGTATGTAGATAGAATGGGATGAGGCATGGCTTGGGGAAAGACAAAGGGAAAGGTAATAAGGGGAGAAATGAGCATGGAGAGCCAGATGGGAGATTTTTTGGTGTAGATTGTTGATTATTCAATAATATAGTCTTAAGCATGAACTTCATTCCATTTTATCATTTTACTTAAACCATAGACAATTTGTTGCAGCAACCAAGATCACAAGAAGAATTACCATGCACAAGTACACAAGAAGTATCCTGGGAAACCCTTCTCAACAAGGGAAGAAAACCCAACCAATCCTTTGCTATATTCTTCAAGAGAAATACCTCCACCACCATAAATACCTAGACACAAGAGGGTTCTCACAAACCCTATAAACCTAATTCCCAAGAGAGGTGTGCAATTTTCCCAAGAACAAGTGTTTGCTGAAATTTCCAAACTCACACTTGTGTTATAATTCCTCAACGGGGATTTTACCTTTAATTATATTAGACTGAACCTGTCAACAGAAGTTTCTATTGGAATGACAAGGCTGACCTCAATAACTCACAATATAATTAATAATTACCAAATCAATTATCTTTTACATTAAGGTGGGGTCAACCTATACCCTTTACATTACAATTAGTGTTACAGGTAAGTCTGACTCTTGAACAATATTGCAAGAGATATCACACACCCACTAGTGCTAAACCACTAGGGGCACATCCATTGGGATTTCCATATCTATATCTCACTACATCTCATAGGAGAACCACACTCACTAGTGCTCAGCCACTAGGATCACGTTCACCTGTGCTCATCCATAGGAACGTCCAACTCAACAAATCTTCTTTCCCATTGTATTACAAAAGAGAGTCATCTGGATTTATCCATCTCAACTCTCTTCTTAGAGAAGGATAATACATCGTTTTCATCTCTGTCTTAGAACAATGCACCCAACCCATGGGAATTCACACGTTCACTTGCACTCAGCTACAGGCATGTCCAACTCAACAGATCTTCTCTCTCACTGTGTTACATAGGAGAATCATCTGGATTTGATCTCAACTCTCTTTAAGAAGGAGGCCAACACCACGTTCCAGTTTTGTCTCAAATAGGAATCACACACCCAACTCATGGGCTCTCTCTCAGTTCGACTCAATCAATCGATGTCCTATAGGATGTCTCACGTAGTTGTAATCATCAACACTCCCTCTCAGCTAGGGAGGCATTCTCCATCAGGCCAAGTCTCACACGAAAGTATTTGAAATTTGTCTTGGTTGTATTCATCAACACTCCCTCTCAACTAGAGAGGTATTCTTCACCAAGCCAGTTTAGTGAAGATGTCTGCAATATGCTCAAGTCTAGGAAGGTATTGCACGTGTACTTCTTTCCTCTGTATCATGTCTCTGAAAATGATATCTTATCTCAATGTGTTTCAATCTATCATGAAACACAGGGTTCTCAAAGAGCTTCACACATCTCTGGTTATAATAATAGAATCCATCTCATGATCAAGTAAATCTGTCAGAAGTTTGTGAAGCCACACTACTTCGCACACTCAATGCTATATACTCTACTTTTGTGGTACTTCAAGGCCACGGAGATTTGTTTCCTGCTGCACCAGGAAACCATGGCAAACTCTAAGGTCAAACAATAATTGAATATTCTCTTTTGTTCCATTGTACTCTTTTCTCAATCTGTATCGACATATCCCTACAAACTCAAGTTCACATTGAACACATATCTCAGGCCATATCCAACTATGCCTCACATATATCTCAATACATGCTTTACTGTTATCTAGTGAGTCTGTCTCAGCTAACTCATGGATTGACTAAACACATTTGTTTCATAGCATATATCAGGTCTAGTGTTAACCAGATACATCAATGATCCAATCAGTTGTTGGCACACATGTGGATCAATCTCGTCTGAATTATGATCATTCATTTTCTTCAAATCCATCACCATGTATTTTTCATTATTTCATACTGAACTTCTTTAATATTCTCACTATATATTTTCCTTGACTCAGGAAAATATCATCGGTCCTTTGTCATACTTATTTTCCTAAGAAGTAGTGCATCATACTCAAATCCTTCATCTCGAAATCATAAGTCAAATATTACTTGTATCCAACAACAAGGCTTTCTGAATAAGTCATCAAAATTAGGCTCTTATCACCAATATTGTAATAATATAGGTTTGGATCAGAAACACTCTTGTTGAAACCCAAACTCATCAAGAATCCATCAATCTGATATATTTTCCAACTCGTGGATGGTAGTACAGATGGAAGTGTATCGAGCTCACTGGATATAGTGTCTCGTCATAGACAACTCCCTATGTTTGTGAGAATCCTATGGCTATAGATCTCGCTTTTTATTTCTCGACACTTCCATTAGCTGCATGCTTGATCTTATAGATCCACTTGGAAGTCACCAAAAACTTCCTTTCTGGTCTCTGAACAATATCTTATGCATCATTCTTTAAGATATACTCATATTCTTCTGTTATGGCATCTTTCCATACCTGTTCTTGTGTTGCTTCTCTAAGACAAGGAGGCTCAGAATCAATGAAGTGACTCATGACTTAAGGATAGCTTGAAAGTATCTTTTTCTTTCTATGGATGTTCCTTGAGGGGATTGTATGTTTCTCTGCAGCCCGCAGAGTTTTATTGAGCCTAGGAAGGCATTTTATGCCTTACTGCAATATCTCTAGGCATATCAACTGGAGCAGCTGGATCGACAAAATTATTGTCTGTCTCCCTCTAAGCTGCTAAAGGGGGAGAAGGTATTGTCTCACTGTCAATCTCCATATGATATTCTCTGGATATTTGAAAGGCTATCTCTCCTTCAAGGACAACATCTCTACTTGTCTCAATCTATATTTGACCAGGGATGTAGATCTAGAATGTCTTTGAAGATTCATTGTTATCCCATAAATGTATCCTTTCTCCCTGAAGGGTCTAGCTTGGAATTATTCTCTTTGGGTACATAAAAATACACTGGGCACCCAAATATCTTGAAGTGTTCAATCTCAGGCTTCACTACGGTGAAGGATTCTTCAGGAGTTATGTTTTTCAAAGTATGGTGAAGATTCTTGTTCTGAACATATGTTTTTTCATGCATGCTTCTTCCCATAGGATTTTGATTGCATTATTGCATTAGTTTCCTCAATGATGGTTATATTCTTCCTCTTTCTCAAATAGTTTTTACTCCCTCTGAGTCAAGTGACTCCCTCTAAAGGATAAAAATCTTCCTTTTTTCTTAACCTATCTGGAAAAAGAAAACAAGAGGAGCCAAAACAAGAATATCTCCTAAAGGAGAACAATGAGTACATATCTAGAATCAAAACAATTTAAGGATTGTTGTCATAGCTACAACACCTACTTGTAATGTAGCAAACTTTAGAAATATAGGTTAGAGGAATGACAATTACAACAATCAAACTTGGAGTCTTCACTTCTAGTGTGTTGTTCCTCTGAATGCACTGAGATCCCTCTGCATCCATGACTTCATCAAAAGGTTCCTTCCTCCTACAATTACCCTTACAAAAATGATACAAATAATATATATACAAGTGCATACCTGAGGGTGATGATATGCTTTCTCTAATGGCACCTGGATGATTTCAGTCCTCTGACATCTTCATGAAGAAGGTAGTCACAATATCACCTTTTTGTATCACCCACAATAATTCTTCCTTTGAAGTCTTGTCTTCCAGGAACTTGAAGTTGCTTGATTAATCAAGCTTATCCTCCATCATAGTTTTGTTCATCATAATTTTAGATTCTTCACAATCCATTGTCAACTCGGCTAGAATACCTAATGGCTAGGATAGGATAGAAACCATAGGTTTTTTTGGGCTTGTGACTACCAACAATAAGCCTTAAAAGCTATAAGAACACATGTAATATTGAAGACTTATTCAAAGAGATGCAGAAACCATAAAAACCAGAAATTTGCTGAAATTTGCAGAACCCTAGAATCCCTAGGGCTAAAAATAAAATATTCTCGAAATTTCACTTTAAGAGCTTCTGGAGGTGTACTGAAGGAGGTCGTACCCTCCTGTCCAAATTTCAGCGCCAACATCCAAGTATTAAGGGCTGGAACACTTCAGAAAGGAGGATTGTATGGATTTTTTGGAAACCCTAGGAGGGTCGTACGGTTCTGCAGAAATGAGAAGATGACTAGTAGATGCTTGTGCAATGGGTTCTTCAAGATATATGCTTTGAAACCATGTTGAGTTTTTAATAATCTAGGCTTAAGCATGAAGTTCATTCCATTTTATCATTTTACTTAAACCATAGACAATTTGTTGCAACAACCAAGATCACAAGAAGAAACACCATGCACAAGTACACAAGAAGTATCTTGGGAAACCCTTCTCAAAAATGGAAGAAAACCAAGCCAATCCTTTGCTATATTCTTCAAGAGAAATAAATACACCATCATAAATACCTAGCACACAAGAGGGTTCTCACAAACCCTAGAAACCTAGTGCCCAAGAGAGGTGTGCACTTTTCTCATGAACAAGTGTTTGCTGAAATTTCCAAACTCACACTTGTGTTATAATTACTTAATGGGGATTTTACCTTTACTTATATTAGATTGAACCCGTCAATAGAAGTTTCTATTGGCACAACAGGGCCAACCTCAATAACTCACAATATAGTTAATAATTACCAGATTAATTATCATTTACATTAATTATCTTTTACATTAAGGTGTGGCTGACCTGTACCCTTTACATTACAATTAAGGTTACAGGTAAGTCTGACTATTGAACAATATAGAAAGTGTTAAGGTCCTAACCCGCAAATGGGTAGATTAATGTATTCGGATGTAATAAAGGTCAATATTAATAAGACCTTTCAATAAAAGAGAATTAGGCGGATGTAAGAAGACCTAATAGAAGCTTCCACTTCTAGAAGGATCTTCC
>ML792569.1:156891-179600 GCA_009831015.1 Picea engelmannii
TCTGTTCAAGTGCTATTTATGTTGCTATTTCGTATATCATTTCTGTGTATTGTGAAGATTATGCTGGATATTTTACTGTTATTCTGTTATTTCTAGCATTTCGTTCCTGTTCTGCATATTTTATATATCTGGTATCTTGCAGAAAGGGATCTCATACACCCACTAGTGCTCAACCACTAGGGGCACATCCATAGGGATGTCCATATCTCTATCTCACTGCGTCTCAATGGAGAACCACACTCACTAGTGCTCAGCCACTACAATCACGTTCACCTGTGCTCATCCACATGCACGTCCAACTCAGTAGATCTTCTTTCCCACTGCATTACATAGGAGAGTCATCTGGAATTCATCATCTCAACTCTCTTCTCATAAGAGACTAATACATCATTTTCATCTATGTCTCATAACGATGCACCCAACTCATGGTAATTCACACGTTAACATGTGCTCAGCCACAGGCACGTCCAACTAAGAAAATCTTCTTTCTCACTGCATTACATATGAGAATCATCTGGAGTTCATATAAACTCTTTGTAAGGAGGAGGCCAACAAAACGTTCCAGTTCTGTCTCAGATAGGAGCCACACACCCAATGCATGGGCTCTCTCTTAGGTCAACTCAATTAGTCTGTGTCCTGGAGGATGTCTCACCCAGCTGTAATCATCAACATAGATTTTACTGGTTAAACCATAACCCTAATAAGGAAAAACATACAAATAAAAATGAAAAGTGATGGTTTTTAGGGATTACTTGGCGATTTATGGAAGGTAGATGAGTTCTCTCTCAAGTGGGATAGCTCATCAATCTAACACTCGAAGCTTCCCCTTCTTCCTTGATGATACGAAAATAAATAATACGGCGAGGGCGGGTCCACTTTTTTATAGACCTAGCATGGATTTCAAGGCGTCGAAGGTCATTAGAGGATAGAGTACAATGATGAAATTTTTCTTAGCACCGAATATGATGAGAATTGTTTCATTCATACCAGCATAAGTCATGGAAACACCTCTGGTCGCACTAGAGAAGATGTTGGGAACTATTCCAGCCGCAAGGTTTTCATGTTAGCGGACTTGCAAGGAAATCCGTTGGTTGGTGACTTATTTTTCACAGTAGCTTTGGGGAACTCCCCTTATATATTGGAGAGGATAGAAAGAAGTGTTTTGGTCATAAGGCATTGATTTTCGGAGGTGACAATAGAAAATCCTCCGACTGTACCAACAAGGGTGTTGGGAGCTCCTCTGGTTGTACTAGAGAATATTATGACAACTCGATCGATGACAAGGTTCACTTTCTAGACACATTGGGGGGAAGTTCACCTATGTGTGCCAGGGAAAATCACACGAAGTCCTCTATTGTATCAACATAGTTTATGGGAACTCTTCCGATACGCCAAATGTTTTTCTCAAGAATGGTTAAGTGTCAAATTGGAAAACAAGGCAAACTTTGCAAGAGAAAAAAAAAACCATCACTGGGGCATTGGTAGACTCTTATATAATATTACAGAGATGAACATTTTGCTCAAAAAGTCAAGAGGTTATCAAATCAAGAAAGGAGGGGTCCCATTTTTTTGATTAAAATTGACTTTACAAGAAAAACTAAAGGAAAAAGGGAAGGTTTTGATGCCTGGCATAACATATCCATAAAAATATGAGCCAATATGGATGCTATGAACATGTGTTGAAATGCATAGAAATGAGCATACTTGGAAAGACGATCTACTACAACCATGATGACGTATTTATTGTTCAATTTAGATAAGCCCACAATGAAATTCATAGAAATACCCATCCAAATAGTAGGTGGTGTTATCTCCCAAAATGAATCAGTCAATTTGTTCCATTTTGTCGGAGATAGCATGGTCATTAATAGGATTCTATATAAATTTTTAGAATTTAGAAGTGTCAAAACATAGGATTTAAGATTTTATCCTAGAAATAAATTGATCCTCAAAAGGTCTTTTCAAAAATTTGAGAAAAAGCCTTTCAACAACTAACATCTGTTTTGAAGTTGAAGTTAGCTGGTGAAAGCCTCAGGTTTCAACGGTTAAAGTGTACTCCCCATAGAAAGCAAGCCAGTAAAAGCGCTAACATGGATTTTTCTCCAATGACTCCAGAAACCCAAAAAGGACATGCCAGACACACGTCGTACAATCATCATGGCAAGATAATGGAAGCAAATGATGATGATATCGTTTCATCACATTTTAGAAGGACATCATGATAGATTGTGCTCACATATTTCGTGAGACAACAAGAGGAGTGTTTGAGGTGATGAAATCTCAATCATCATTGGAGAAAGAGGATAAAGTACCAGCCATCCGGCAACATCAAATCACCATTTCTTATTTTGAACTCGTGGTGTTCAAGATTTCTATGATGAGGTTTCATATTTCAATTGACAACACAGAATCATTTTCACCAGCGCCAACCTTTTCCTTATCAAGAAGATTACTTTGTCAACCATGTGCAAATCGACCGAAGATCAAGACGCAGATGGCGAGGAAGCAAGGAGGGTTACTTTTGAGGAAAGAGTTAGATAATTTATCCTTTTTGCAGTCTTATCCAGAGGTGCAGAAGCGATTATCAGATGCAGGTTGTATGACATATGTGGAAAGGTTACAGGAAGGTTATCACCAGGCAACAACAGAAGTCTTTGCAAAGTCATATGATGGAAATAAAGCTATCATGGGCTCTCTGGAAATGATAATTGACGAAGCTACCATCACTTCAGCAACTGGCTTACCCAGAATAGGCCAAAGTTGGTTTAAAACAACAGTGACCAAGAAATTGGATTTTAGGGTATACCTCAAGACAGAATTCCGAAGCATAACCTGGAAGAAAATCATCCTTGTTTCTTACCTTGAAGATGAATGGCAAGAGATGTTCAAAGGAATTCAATTATACGTAACCTCAAAGGGCAGGTATGACAAGTTAATGTTATATCATTTTAGACTCCTAGATCACTTCACAGGGAAGGTCCTTCTAAATTTGCTTTTCTTTCTTCATAAGAGCCTAACCAAAGTGTGTAATAAGATCAGTTCCGAACCTTTAAGAATAAAAAATTCTCTTTGTCATTATGGCCTGATTAAAATGATCATTTTGGAAGAACTGAGACGAAGAGAAAGAACTTGGCAGCACTTTCTCTTTTGGGAGGGTTTTGAGACCCAAAATCAACCTATAAATGAAAAGAAGAAAGCAGGCAAGAAACAGTCAACTCCTCAGAGCAGCTCAAGGAGGAGGAGAGCTCTCCCAAAACCACAAGAGGACAGAAATTCTAGCATAAAGCCCAAGAAAGCTAAAAAGAAACTAGATTTTGAAACAAACTCAGAGCAATCCACAGTGAAAAAGACAAATGTTATAAATATGACATACATAGATTCAGATACAGAACCAAAAAAGGAAGATGAAAGTCCAGCCATCAAAAGTCTAGAGCACTTCATGGAAACTGCACAGGATTGTCAATCTTTTACTCCCAAATATGAAGGTGAAACCTCAAGAAATAAGAAATCAAGAAATCACAAAAGATTAAGGAGCTGAAAGAGGTAATAGCACAGCAGGAGGTTCTGGAAAGGGTGATAAAGGCAAGATATATAGCCTTATCAGAGAATTTTGCAAAGACAAATGCAGCTTTTGAGAAGCTAGCATGTGAAAGCATTAAAGACAAGAAGAAGAAGAAGAAAATCAAAAAAAATTATAATATCTTATGGTGGTTAGCTAAGCGCCTGAAGAGGAAAATAAAAAAACTGAAGGAAAAAATTAACACACATCTAGATTTACAGGTGTTGGCCCAGGTTGCTATAAATTTACAGGGAGAGAAATCAAATGAACACTAATTTTTTGATGGAACAACAATTTTGAATATGAAAGGTTTCCTTTTTGTCCAAAACAGATCTTTCACCAGCACAGAAGGCGAAATTATAACCAATCAGTTGTTGAAAAGCAGAGCTTTCATCAGCTAATTAGCAAATCCTAAGGCGAAATAGCTGGTGAAACTGCAGAATGAGAATTTTGAAGAGTTGATCTTGAATAGAGCGATTTTGGAGTGATTTAAAGGGTAAGAGAGTATCAAAAGATTAATCATCGAATCAGGAAACATTCGGTATCAAAGATTCGTGGAGATTTTGGGGTTGAATGTTTAATTGGTCAACTAAAGTTTTGTTTACAATTGTTGAAAGATTTCCATCCACTAAAGACATGTGTCTTTTCCTCCACGACACATCAGAGACATAGAAGTGATGAAGACCAGATGTCAAAGATCAAATAAGAAGACAGTTCGATTCCTAGGAACTAGTTCTTTAATTATCCTATTGTATTCGGTTAGTTTTTTGCTTTCTATATTTAGAAATCCAGATCCAGTTTTCCAGGATCTCAGACTTGTTGTAAAGGCTATAAATGCCTATATTTTTCATATATCAGAGGTCGATTCTGGATAAAAGACTATATTATGTTGTAAACATACTTTTACTATGATAATACAAATCACAGTTTTCTCTCTCTATTGATGTCAATTTCTCATTTTCCTTTTGTACTTTCTATTAAGTTGTTTTAGCTACAGAATGATGGTTATCTCATTGGTTAGCTCATAACTTGATATTAATTTGATTATCATTGTTTATTAAACCCTACACTTTGTATTTGGTATATAAACATTGTTTTCTCACCCATTTAAAGCTATCATCTGATCATCAATCCTTGAGAGCACTGGTTTATTCGATTTTCATTTTACTGTCTAAGTGCCATATTGTAATTAAGTTATCCCATTGATCCACACATACATAAAAACACAAAAACAACTTTTCTTCAAAGTTACCAAGCATATTTGACCTACAACCTCAAAGAGTTTCTTGGAACGATTGTTGTGCCTCTTTCGTCACCTTAGTGAGAAAAATAGAGGTTCTTGCAAGCTTAGTTGGGTTTGCTAAGCAGAACAACTGTAAGGAAAAGGGTTAGAGAAATAAATACAAAAGAACAACTAAGATTTAAACTAAGAAATAAAACAACAACTAAATTAATGAGCATAGGGACATAAGGACAAAAGAAACATTTAGACCTGTGTCACCAATGATAAGGCTGATATTAGTGAAAGAAAACACCGAGAAGAAAGAGGACTATGGATCCCTTCTTCCTCCAAGGGAGGGCTCTTGGACCCCCACAAATAAGCTCTTCTTACAACTTTGAAAATGAAAATGAAAATGGTGAAAGAATTCTTTGCTAATCCACTCAAGGGGTGAGATGGATTGCCCAATGCAATGATGCAAGTATACTCTTGGTAAGGATAGAATATTCCTCAAGAGAATAATGGCAGCATAACTTTTCTATGAATTCCTTGAAAAATGAAGTGTATCCATGGCCTTTTTATATCATTCCTTTGAGCTATTGTCCAACAAGTTTGTAGTGTGTAAAGAGGCTAATTGGGGCATTTCTAGGTCTTTGACCACCTACCCAGTCGAATCCAGTCCAGATTTGAGTGTCAAATCAACTTGGAAGCTGAACCAGAAGTGGGTGGGAGGCTGACCACTCTCATAAAAGTGTCATTTCTCAGGTGCGCAGATTTTTGCGACAACATTCGCGCATCGTGCGCGTGTGCGCGAATCTTGCGTTTATGTTTTGCGCATGTGCAAGCGCGCCCTGTGTCTTCATAGCGCCCTTTAATTTTTGCACTAGTTGTATAGTTTTGACGCTTTGGGAATGATTTTGTGATATTTTTGGTCCATGGGTGACCTCATAACTTTTTGACGATGTTGAATTCTTGTAACCATTTGGTGACGAAATTTCAGTGATAAGAGATGCCCCCTGATGGATGAGGTTAGGAGCATATGTATAGCCGAAATCCATCAATGTTTCTTCTACTGAGAGTGTTGTTGTAAGAGAGAGAAATAGTGGGATTGTCAAGAGTTACCCGTTGGAGGGAGAAGGGAACCTGTAGAACCCGACCTTCCATAAGGTGTGTAAAAATAAACTGTGTACAAAATAGGCGGGCATGCCCCATGCTTGTGTCATGTAACTCAAAAGAGGAATGATGTGTTGATGTAGACAACTGCAGCCCCCTCGGGGGTGATCGTGAGAAAGGCAGAAGACAATTCTACGGAGAAACATACTCTAAACGGTAGGCAATGATATCTGTAAGAAATATCATAGATCTTGTAGGCATTGATAGCCTAGCCGAGTTCGGAGGTCTTCGACAAATATAAAAAATAACTGCAATAGTTGCAAAGTAAGACCCACCGTAGCATGAGAAAGTGTTGAAGTCAAATTTTACGGGGGTCAACGACGGTAGGGAGAAATTGTGGTTCTCTCTGTGTCGTTTGAGATCTCTCATTGGATAGGTAATGAGAATCAAGATATTGTTTCCCTTCCGAAGAACTGTGTTGATGTCGACAAAAGGGGGACGTGGCTCCCAGAAGCAAAGGGATTCGTGAAATCTACGAGGTGAGGGTAGGAATTGGAGGAGGTACATGATCAAAGTCAAGATGTATGGAGACTCAATACTGCCCTTGGTTGGGGGTATATGCGAAGTATAAGTGGCCGCAACCGTTCAACTAAGTCGAGTGTCAGGGGGACAACAAGACGTGGGATAAGTTGTGCCAGAGGCAAGACAAAGTGAAGAAAATCAGAGGGCAGAGGTAAGTGACCTGTGGGATACTCAGAGGATATGGACGATGTCAATAAGGGTAAATGATAAGGAGTGCCCCAACCAAGGGCGACATGGGTTGCATTTGCCAAAAAAAGGGAGAAGGTCGCCAAAGGTGACGACAAAAAAGGTAATGTAAATGTTGGAAACAAAAGGTGTTTGTACAATAAATAAATAATATGGGATGAGTGTACAAATACAGAAACAGGTGCCCCAATAGAATATGGTTGGCCCGAGTAGGGCACAATTTTCTTAGAGAATTGGTGGAGGGTGGGGGCCCCATGGGTGGGTTTCTGTATGAGGTAGGTGAAATGAAGGGAAATTTGCAGATGGGCAAACTGATTGTGGATGAAATAGAGGGTTCATGATACTGTGGAAGTGCAGTAAAAAATAGGACCTTGAAGAGATAATCTGGGAGTCCGGTGGGAAAGCTAGAAAAATGAGGAGAATGAGTATGTGGCTGATTCGCGATAGAATGTAAGACTATCGGGACTCCCATCCCTAAAGGTTTGAAAAACAACATGAGTGTCAATGTGAAAAAGGGTGCTATGAAGGGGAAAACTCATGTGGGGGAGAGTGCTACAGGATGACAGTACCGAAGATGCAGATGGAGGTGTTGGTACTACAGAGCCGGAGATGTGGATCCTAGAGGCGAATGTCAAAGGATGTGACTGGAGATGCAAGTGAGATTTAGAGGGAATGACTACATGCCAGTGATGAGTATATACCTGAAGGGGTTGCGTTGATGTATGATGACCAAGTACCTGCACACATGAAAACCAAATACCCAACGTGAACAATATCTAAAGAGAATCGAACATATGAGCATTTATTGGATAATTTTAAATATGCGCATGCGTACCTAGTCGGGGTATGAAAAAATGGTGTCCCAGGGGCTTAGGATGAAAAGAGGCCCAGGGACTATCATGATGTAGATGCCAGGATGTTGATCCCATGGCTGAAGACAGATCGGGGAATGGACACCCGAAGCTCCAGGAATGGTGAGTGGAAGTTTGGCGAAAAGGCCTATATATAGCTGTAGGGCCCACATTGCCACCTCATTTGTACTTGTTGCTATAATGACTGGATGAGAAGTATTCAGAGGAGATTTGTAGATTCAGAGAGGATGAGGCATCCGATCGAGGACTAGCGAGCTTCAGGTTAGTAGTCTGATCATCTTGCATAGAAGTAGGGTTTCCATTTTTGGGCAAGGCCTGTACGGAGGGTCGTACAGGGGGTTTTATGGGTGTGGGCCTCCACGTGCACGGGTGATCCAGAAGTATGCGTGCACAAGTGCGCACCTTCCCACTGGATAGGCGTGCATGGGGGAGCTTGTAAGGGGGGAAAAGGCACACATTATGTGCACACCTGTTGGCTACACAGTCGTGCATGTGTGCGCGGTTGTGTATTGGATAGGCGCGCTTTGATGCGGGCCTGTGTTCGTGATAGGGGTGCATGAAGGAGCCCTTGTAGGCTGAGCAGGCACGCACATGTGCGCACCTATAGGATGGAAAGGAGCACCTGAGTGTGTGCCTGTGGAGTGGACAGGTGTGCCTGAGTGCGTACCTATGGAGTGGACAGGCGTGCATACGTGTGTGCCTGTGGAGTGAACAGGCGCGCATGTGTGCGCACCTGTGGGTTAAACAGTCGTTCCTTGGAGGCAAGGTTGACGAGTGTAAAACTTATCTTTTTTATGTTGTTTATGGTCCATGTGGTTGAACTAGGACTTTTTTATGTGGTTGTAAGCGATCTTTTTGCATGATGCCGGTTGGGTGGCGAGAGCGAGATTGGTCCCAGCTGAGAGATGTTGTGGCGATTAAGGATCCGGGGGTTCATGCGACTTTAGCAGCCTGTGGGTTGTTGAAGTTCTTTGAGTGCCCATTGATACTTGTGCATGAGTATCTCCTGCAGTTCCTTATCTGGATGTGGAGTCCAGACCTGCATTGTTTCATGGTGTGGGGAGAGCAGATTGCCTTCACTGCAGTGGAGGACATATATTTTTTGACTAGGCTCCCGTTTCGGGGAATGCCCCTACCGGTGGAGCCGGTGTTACCTAGGGATGTGGCGCTAGTGACAGTGGGCCGGAGGTTCTGTTCAGGGGTGAAATTTATGTCAGGCTCTGTTGTGATCATTGGGGTGATGGATGCTCTAGCACATCATTGTATAGCAGCGATGATTGTGAGAGTGTATGGGTCCCTTGCAACTTAGCAGATCAGTGGTGGTCAGTTGTGTGTGATGGAGAGGGTATTGGTCGGTGAGCACTTCACCTGGGGGCTTACGCTGCATGCAAGGATGGTAGGGAAGCTAGACCATTGTCAGTCCACTGATATAGGAGAGTTTTCCTTTGGGTCCATCCTAGTGGCCTAGTTTTTGGAGAGGGTGCCTATGTTGCACCCTAGGATTTTATTGGGCGCTCCTCGGGTGCGAGAGCCACGACCGAGGTGGTGGTCGACTATTTTTCTTCGCCACGGTGGTGGCGAGGGAAACCACTTCTTCACAGCTGAGGCGGCGCAAGTGTGGCGGTAGATGCCGCAGGTGATATTGCAGTTCCCATATGTTGGTGTTGACTTCCGGGAGAATACGGACATGGTGTTACCTCCAAGGGAGATTTTTGACCATCGAGGTATGTTGATGAGTTTTATATATATGATTTTTTAGATAGCATGACATGTGTATTTGGTATAGATGATGATACTATCTATTTTTTTGTTTGTATGTGCAGATGTGGCACCTTGCGAGCGCGAGGTTGAGTTGCAGAGGGTGCTGACTCGCCAGGAGCCGAGGAGACAGTCGCGAGGAGGGCCGTGGGTAGGAGAGAGACGTCGGCGTGAGGATGCCAAGGCGAGACCAGCTGAGCCTGAGAGAGCAGCGAGGAGACGCTGGTTTGATGACCCAGGTGTCGGGCCATCACATGCTCCTCCGGCGAATGCCGGAGAAGATTTTGAGGACATTCACCGCCACCTAGAGGCAGTGCTATAGGGCGTGCCTAAGGGCATGTGGTCGTGTATCCAGGATGAGGGTATCCTGGAGTAATGTGTGGGGGTTCCACCACCGTGGTGGGCCATGGTACGATGAGCAGCAGTAGCAGGTGTTGCTATGACCGGACGGTTACCTCCTGGTCAAGAGGGGCTAGTAGTGGGTGGGGGACCACTGCCTGAGGGAGCGGCAGGAGGTGGTGCTCTAGAGGCACCTTGAGTGGTGCTCTATGTATTTATGTATTTTTGTATATAGACTAGTGAGCCCATTCTGTACCGAGTTGCTTCACTAGCCTGTGAATACTTGTATTTTTGTATGTGAACACTTGGATGGCACTGTGGACCGTATTATATATACATGAGTATACATTTTGAGATCTAGGTGATGTTTACATGTGTTTTGTTAATGTGTTGATGATTTCTAATATATATATGTTGCAACAGGTTGTTGATATGTTTATGTATGTGTAGAGGTATCTTGATGTGATATATGCCAGTCTAACACAATATTAGCTAAGTTATCTATTATTGGATTCAATTGTCTTGGAATATGTGTAAATGTAATGGAATCAAAATGTCGAGATAAAAGTCTAACCTGCAGGTATTTGTGAAAGAGGCAAGGATCGCGTATGCGGTACACATTGTTGAGCTGAAGAATGACTAGTTGAGAGTTGAGCAAGACTCTAAGGTGATGAATATGATGATGGTGGGCATTGACGAGGAGGCCAATGACGGTAGTGTATTCGGCTTGGTTGTTGGTGGCTGAACCCAAACATATGCCACTCAAATGGAGCATTTCATGTGAGGGGGTATAGAGGGCCCAAGCTACCGAAGAGAGATTTTATGTCCAACGGCTGGCGTCGTCGGTGTAACTGATGTGGTAAGCCGGTGGAGGAAGCATCTGTCAATAGCACAAATGATAGTTTAGACGTGAGGGATGGAAAAAAAGATTAAAAACACTATAAAAGAAATAACCTAAAGTAGAATTGTTACGTTTAGGCATAAAATGTCTTTAAGTATAACCCGTTGACGGGTTCTTTGAGAGAGAGTCCATCGGGAGAGGCCAGGATGTATGCACCTTTGGTGAGGCAATGTTGGATAATGTATGGGCCATGCCGTAGTGACTCGAATTTTCCATGATCGAAGGTATCGTGAGCGATATCATAAGCAAGGACGATGTCGCCTTCGTGAAATGAGCGAAGGTTGACATGTCGATCAAAGGTGGCCTTTTGACTATCTTTTAGCTGCCTCATTGTGCTGTAATGAAGATCGATGATCTTCATCCAAGGACTCTAAGTTCAGCAAGCGCTACTCCATTGGAGCAGTGTCGGGTAATAGCTCAATTTCGGTGTGTAAGGTGAGAATTTCTCACTTGATGGGAAGAGTGGCCTCAACCCCATGGACTAGATGAAATGGTGCGAAACCAGTGGCTGTTTTCACAGCTGTACGGTAAGCCCATAGCATGGAAAATAACATATGATGCTAATTGGTCTTATGTTTGTTAACCGTGCGCTGTAACATGGTCTTGAGGACCTTGTTGACTGCTTTGACCTGTCCGTTAGACTGAGGGTAATATTGTGAGGCAAACTCATGGGAGAACCCTAATCGAGATGAGAGTTCAACAAAAATCTCATTCTCGAAGTGTTTCCCATGATCGGAAACTAGTTGGAGTGGTACTCCAAAGTGGGATATGACGTGATTAAAGAAAAAACGTGCTGCGGTGTCAGCGATATTGTTGAAGGTGGGCATAGCTTCCGCCCATTTGGTGAAGTAATTGACTGCGACAACAATGTATTTGTGTCCATTGCTGGAGGGGGGATTACAAGTCATGAAGTTGATGCCCCATTTACAAAAAGGGTCAGCAGTGATGACTGGATGAAGAAGAGAAGGTGGTTCTCGTGCTTTGTTGGCGTAATGCTGACACTACTCGCATCGTTTCATGGCATGAAAGCAATCATGAAAAAAGGTAGGCCAAAATTAACCTGCTCGGATGATCTTTCGAGCAGTGGATATTCCCAAAATATGTCCCCCACATGTGCTACTATGGTAGTCGTTCAAGACTCTATCGGCCTCGTCAATGGTCAGGCATCGACGAAGAATGGTGTCAACCCCTCGTTGGTATAAGATGTCTCTGATGAGGAGGTAGTGGGGGGCTTGGTGGTGAATATGACGACGATCATCTCATGAAAGGTGGTTACCAAAATTTTGATTTCGAAGGTAGATGAGGAGGTCGTCGTACCAAGGATCATCCGAAGTGATGGAAAAGAGGTGTTCATCAGGAAAGTCGATATTGACGGGAGCACTAGTTGTGTCAGAGGGGAGGGATATGACAAGTTCGGAGAGGATGAGGGCTTTCTTGCTCTTGGGTGTTGATAATTCAAGATCATACTCCTGAAGGATAGCGATCCATCGGGCAAATTTGTCGTTAATTTGCCGACGACTGAGCAAGTATTGCATAGGGTTGGAATCTACTACGACCTTAGTTGTGTGAAGCATAATGTAATGACGCAGTTTCTGGACTGCGAGGACGACTGCAAGGGCTAGTTTCTCTTCATGTTTATACTTCAGGGGTGGCCTTGAGAGGTTTTTACTAACGTAATAAATGACATGCTCATGATCGTCATCACCGATTTGAATGAGAACTCCTGCTACTGAGACAGTTGATGCTGATATGTAGAGGATATATTCACGATTGTAGTCAGGTGCACTAATTAAACGGGCATATGAGAGCGCCATTTTAAGATCGTCAAATGACTTTTGGGCATGTTCATCCCAGTAAAATGGGATGTTGTGGCATAGAAAGCGAAGGAAACCGTGTGCGCGAGTGGCGTAGTCTGGGACAAATTGCCGTAGAAAGTTATCCTTTCCTTGGAGGCTCTGGAGTTGATGTATATTCCAGGGAGGTGGAATTTCGGTGATAGATTGGACTTTGAGGGGGTCCATGGTAATACCTCTTTGGAAAACGATGAATTTGAGGAGGCTCTGTGCAGTGACGCTGAATACGCACTTGAGGGGATTCAAGCGGATGTTGTACTGACAGCACCGTTGGAAGATGATCCGTAAATCATCAAGATGTTGGGTACGTCTCTTGGATCGAGCTGTGAGGTCATCCAAGTATGCGAGGATGATATGAGTCAGATCGTGAAAAATGTATGTCATAGCCCATTGGAAAGTTGCGCCAACATTCTTTAGTCCAAATGACATGACACGATATGCAAAAGTACCCCAAGGGGTAGTGAATGTGGTTTTGTACTGATCGGCTAGGTGAATTTGGATTTGATTATAACCAGAGAAATCGTCCATGAAGGATAGAGCCTCATGGCCTGTGCAGTCGTCAATAATTTGATCGATGAAAGGCGTTGGAAAGTTGTCTTTGGGAAATGCATGATTGAGATCATGAAAGTCCATGCAAACGCGAATAGTGCCCTATTTTTTATTAACGGGTACAGGGTTGGAAACCCATGATGTATAGGCGATGGGGTATATGAACCCAGCCACACATAATTTGTCAATCTCAGCTTTGATGGCCGCTACTTTGGATGGGTGAAGCGGTCATTGTTTTTGACGAACTGGTGTAATGTCGGGCCAGGTGTCGATGCGATGTTCGACAATAGAGAGATTGAGGCCAGGCATTTCTGTGTATGACCAGGTAAAAATATCCCGATATTCCTAGAAGAGGGTTTTATAGGCGGTGATTTCTTGAGGAGTGCAAGCATCTCCAATAGTGATTTCCTCGACGATGCCATTTTTTATGGAAATGTCAATTTTGATGGTCGGGGAAATGTTGGCCATGTTGCCTTCTTCAAAAGCATCAGGGGCATGAATGGGGTTGTTGAACCAGTCGATATTCCCTGATGGGCTAAAATCCTTGGTTTCGACCACGTATATGGGGTGTTGGTTAGGAGGTGTGGAGGATTCCTGTGGAAAGAAGAGCGCTCGATGGTGTAGCGCATCCCATGGGTAGTCAGGGGTGTTTAACTCTTCGAGTATTTCCTCGTCACAGTGGAAGTGGTGGGAATACAAGGGGTCGTGAAGAGTGATATTGGTGACTGTTGTCATGTGGCTTCCCCCTGGTGATGAAGAAGTAGGGGGAACGTCGCAATGGAATTGCGATGGTTCGCTCGACATAAACCAAATATCAAAATACTGAGGAGTACCCGTGGTAGTTGGATGTAAAATTTCCGTAGGGAAATGAGCGGGGGAATTAGGGGGATTTGGGGGTGAATCCTCAGATAAGTCATCCAAGAACCAAGGAGGTGTTGGGAGGGCCTCGGGTTCAGGAGAAATGAGATGAAGAATATCTAGTGACGAGGTAAGGTCAACCATCAATTCAGTGGGTCGTTGAAGCAGGGTCAATTGGCGTTGCCTGTATTCAATGATCATAGGACACTGGTATGTAAAATGATCTAAGGATTCACATAAAGAGCAAGGGAATCTCATACATTCATTGACTGAAGTTGTGACATAATGGATGTCAGTGATTTTTGGTAGGGATGACGTAGCTGGACCGGGTTCTCTCTGGAATCTTTGGCGTACTGTGGCTAATGTCTGCCAAAAGCGTGGCAGTGATGGGAAATGGTGTGTATAATAGCCATATTATGAACATATAGCGCAAGCGAATTTGGTTCGAAACCCTTTACTACTTGAATGAGGGGTGGTAGTGGCAGTACTTGCTATAATGGTGAGTGTTGAGGGAGTTTGATTGAGTGGAATCAAATTCCGTAACTCTGGTAGAGATGGGCAGTTGTTGGTTTGGTGTCCATATTTCTCACATAGCGTGCAAGGAGGTTGGATGCACGAGGGGAGTGGAGTTGTCGGCTCTTTCTTCTTTCGCCTGCCCCCAGCTATGGCAAGGAGGGTAGTGAGTGGGGGTGTATAGGGTATGGTGGGAGTGAGTATGGGAATCGTCATTGGGATTCCTTCCGTTTGGGGGGGAAGGGATGGTCGAGGGACCATCTCGGGTGGATGTAAATACCAAACTGGAATTGTTAACACCATATTAGGGAGGGTAAGTGTTTCAGCTACCTGGAAAGCTTGTACACCTGGAGGAGGGTAAAATAAGGGGATTTGAGTAATGGCTTGGGGAACTGTCTCCCAAACTGGGATATGGCCTTGGGGAGAGGTGAAATCGTGGACTGGTGGGGTCAACGAGTTCGCAGGAGGCTCGTGAGGGGGGAGCTTCACGACTAGTGGGACATCAGATATGATAGAAGCCTCCCTAGGAGGAAGGGTATCCTCTATGTCAGTTCTGTTAGATGATATGACACATACTTGATTGGAAGGATGAAGGAGTGGCGGTGCTCAATGGTAAGTTCCTAACAATGATGGACCTTTGAAAATTTTGGGACCCATTTCGATGAGTGGGTATGCATCATGACTCATGTGGATGAGAGGGAGAATGTTATCAATGTTGGTAGATGGGTTAGGCTCGTAATGTGAGACTTGGTCAATGGTAACAATCTTCCCATTATGGGGAAACATCATTGTTCGAAAAAAAAAGAGGCAATTGCCTTCATAGCGTACATGTAGCTATGATCGAATAGGATATTATAATCGAGTGGGGTGTCGATAACTTCAATGTCGATGAGAATAGTCTTTCCCCCGAGTTCTACAGGGACATTTTGGAAGAGCCCTTCAGGAGATGATGGTCATCTGCCATAAGCTCGTAAGGTAATGGCAGAGAGTATGAGTTCGGGGGAACCAAGTTTCTGCCATACAGATTTGGACAAAATGCATGTAGATGCACCTTCATCGATGATACACTGATGAACTATAATGTTTCATATTTTCACTGGGATTTGAAAAGTGATCAAAGAAGGAAAGAGAGGTTCTCTGCTTTCGAGATCAAATGTAATGAGTCAAGTATCTACGAGGTCGACTGCCCCCAAGGAGGAAAGTAATGATTTCCACTAAGTGGGACAAGTCTGAAGGACTTCTAAGACTGACATGGTAGTCGGGGATTGTGCTAAGTCATCAACCAAACTGTAATTATGAGTTTCCCTAGCCTGTGGGTTGTGGACATTCCTGCGTAATGGGATGCGAGGGATGTGAAGAGGTGGTTCTGTGTTAGGGAGAGGGATCACCAACGGGGGTCCTTTTGGTGTGGGAATTGTTTCTAGAGGAATGGGAGTTGACTCAGCGGGTGCATGGTACTGACGATTACGTGTTTGCAGTAGGATTTCTTCCTCACCGGTGAGGAGGATCATGCGATCTACTAGATTGTTTGGATTGAGGTATTGTCCCACCTAAGGTGGGGGAAGTTGTGTGTCATGTTGGGTGTTTATCACACCTTAGTGTGGAATAGGATTCTGCAACACGACAGGGGGGGGGGGTTGCATGTATTTTTGTGGGGCCTGTTGAGGGGTCAGTGGTGCTGGAGGATGGGGTAGACTACCTGAGTCTTTCAGCCGTTTGAAATCATCTATTTGGGGGCAATGATGAATATAATGACCAAACTCACTGCAAAGGGCACAAGGGAAGTTGGTTTTAACATTATTGTTATTTCTCCCTTGACACCTATTGTTATTGCCCCCCTAGGGGTTCTGATTCCCTTGGTTCTGGTTGCCCCCAGTAAGTTGGTTCTGCTGGGGTTGATTCCTGCCTTGACCTGGGTTGTTGTTGTTCCTGTTTCTTCCTTTCTTTTTAGCATTATTCGACAGGTGGGTCGAATTTTCCGTATTTAGCTGTTCGAAATTTTGATATTGTTGAACGGGAGAGGGTTGAACAAAATTCACCCCAGCATGAGGATGTGGGGGAGTGATGGGTTGTGGGGGACCAGGAAATGGAAAGTACGGATTTTGTGGGGGTAACGATCCGTAAGGTGCATAGGAAGTCATGGAATTTTCTCTAGTACTATAAGCTGAGGTAGAGGGGATACTAGAACCTGTTTGAATGGGTGGTTGTATGGGGGGTGTCGACAGTGGCCCACTGATGGGTAGAGGCATAGCAACAGGGTATGGTTGTTGATAAGGGGGTTGGGGGTAATAAGAGGTGCCCCATATTCCAGCGGATATTGAGGTGTTCCATACATTGGTGGTGGTTGGGGTTGAGGACTGTGGTGTGTGGTATTACCAATCAATCTGTCTGTTGAGTGAGACATCCCAGGTTGGTATTGACCGAATGGCATGGGTTTAGGGAGGTCAGGAAGTACTGTGTATAAGTACCTTGACTTTGAATAGATGAGGTCGTATTGTTGAGCCTTATTGATGGCTTCCTCTTTGGATTGAGGGAAGGTGGAAGCTACATCCTTACCAAGGAGAGAGACAAGTGATTTAAGAAACCAGTCAAGGCACTATTGTTTGGTGGTTTCAGCTTTGCATAAACTATGTCATCTATGCCACTCATGAATGTGATCAACGATATGTGTGGATGAGGTTTGTTTGAAATTAGAGAGTAGTTCAAGACCATTGTCATGGTGGATTGGTAATTGGAAGAAGGTCAAAAATGCTTTGGCCAAGGACTCGAAAGTCGCATGGGACCCTGATTTTTCATCTACATACCATTTGGCTGATGGGCCAGTGAGTGTGCATTGAAATAATCATAGTCTGATGGAATCATCCATAATGTTGTTGGAAGAGCACCATAGGTGGAGAGTCATGACATGGTTGGCAGGGTCATCACCTGCCTTTCCTTCAAACTTGGGGATGTCTGAAGGTAGTTTGGTGGGCATTGAAGGCCATGTGAGGTCATGCAATATAGGATCATTGGTGAGTTTTCTTAGATCTGGTATGTTAAGAGAGGCCAAATATGGCATCTGCAGTGGGGGGGGAGGATTAGCTCTAGCCATGGTGTAAGTGTGTTTTGAACCTGACCCTTGAGGGGGGCTAGGTGGGTTGGTACTTCCCCCTTGAGAGGAAGTTGGTCCTCCGCTTCTGTGTAAAGGAGAGCGAGTGGATGGAGGGACTTGGGAAGGGGACCCAAGTAATGTGGAACCAAACAAATCTGATCCTAAGACAGTAGCACTCACAAGAGTGTGTGAAGGTGGTGTCGATGAGGTGGCAAGACTAGGAACTCCCCCTAAAATAGGAGGGAGGTTTAGCAAGCATCTGGAACGACAGGGGTTCTGTGGGTCCCCTATGATGTATGACTAGCTGAGTGAATGTGTGCAAATGGTGGTGAGAGTAACAAAGAAACAAGAGCCTTTGTTGCAAATTTTGAACTTTACACAATATATATATCCAAATCAAAATGTAATCAGAAGTGCATCATACAGTGGTTTGGAAAAGAAGCATATATGTGGATAAGTGGGTTTTTTCAACGTGGGGAATCAAAGAAAACAAATGCTTGTGTCCTAAAAGATGTAATATCCTTCCTCTCAAATAGCACTGGACCTTCCAATAGTACTCAACAGTGGGGTCTAAAGTCACCGGAAGAGAGACTAGTGAAGGATGAAATAATCGATTATAATGAGGGGTAAAGGGGGCATATCCCGAAAGATCTAGTGATATTTCCCAATAGCCACACAAAATACGATCAAGGTGCAATTGCAGCCCACAATTTCCACTTCGGTAGATGTCCTAAAATTTGGTCACTAGGTACCTCGGTCAAAGTGCGGCATTTAGATTTTTGGCCTAAGAAATGGGTCACGGGCTGGATCCCGTCCAAGAGGTGGGTGCCTCAAGGGGGGATGCATAGAACAACTGGACCTCGGCCTTCAACCCTTCACGGGTATCTCCCTACCTTATGGTGTTAGGAACACTTGACTTGGAGGATTTTCAGTTCCCTATTTGACAACTTCTATGGTTTTGACAATGTGAGAACCAGATAACGGGGAGTTATTTGGATGCCTATCCCCGAAATCCTACCTAGACTAAAAAAAAATCTTTTGGCACCTCCTGTGGAAGAAAACTTAGTGAGTTTTTAGAAAAAATTTAGATGTAGTTGTTTTGAGAGGTTGGGGGTGTGAACCAACCTTGTTGAAATTAAATGGGAGTGGATAGTTTCGTCAAGAAAAGGGTGGGGTGTTTCGGAATCCCTTTGGAGAAAACTTACTTTGACCTCCACGTTTCAAGAAGAAGCTATGTGGGTGATAAGTGACTATTGTGTGTGAATGAGTGAAAGTGTGCCATTTTTTAATGAATTAGGTGTCACCTTGTTGCATGTGGACTTCTCTTGGTCCTTACAAGTGTTGATTACCTAATTAACTAAGTTCCTTTGGTACAACCTTGCGTAATTAAAAAGTCCCTAGGAAGTTATCATGTGGACATGTGGGTCCGTTACTATTCCTTTAACTCCCTATTTGTGATTTAATCTAAGAAAAGCTTTGAAACTATCCTAGATTGTGATCATGTGGGCATGTGTGGGCCCGTTACAAAACCTTTAAACTTCCCTAGTGTTTTAAGCTAAGAAAGTAAATTTCAACACTATCTTATCTTTGTGACATGTGTGCATGTATGGGCCCATTAAAATATTAAGATGTGTTTGAAAAAATAAACTAAGAGGAGTCCCAAGAAGGGTTGTTGTCCTCTCCTAAAGGTTTTATTCTTTTTAAGGGAGATGAAATTTGTCCCACAATATTTTTCTGATTCTCAAGGTCACTTGGAGGCACGAGAGAAGAGCATACTAAGCGATTGTTATCCAACTTCTAGTCCCAATGCAAGTTAAATGTGATTACAAATGATTTCCAACTTATATTTTTAGCCAAAACAAGCCATCCATGTGGCGAAAATGAAATCAAAAGAGGAAATAATGATTTTAACCCCCTAAGTGCCTATGTGTTTTGACTAATCCCTTTATATGAAGAGGGGATTAAGTGTGGTGCAGCTTAAAACATGCATGAAATCACTTTTAAGAAGGCTAATGGCCTTCCCCAAATCTCAAGAACCTTACAATGTGAATTTTTTTGCACAGGTGTGTGGGTCTCAGTGGATACAAAGGCGCACAGAGCGCATGTGCACAGATCAAAACAAACTAATGGGTGCACTTGCATAGAATAGAACTGTGACTTGGGTGCATGTGCACACGATGCGCATCTGTGGGCCAAAAAACCCGCGCACAGATGAAACACGGCCGTGAATGAAAATTTCGGATGGAATTCTCTCAATTCACCTTGGAATTGGATGATTGGCATGTGGGCTTAGGCCGGTTAATGTACCTTCAAGTTAAATAAACCAAAAGAAGAGCTAGAAAAACCCAAATGGGGTAGGAAATTGATACCTTTCCCCGGTGGAGTCGCCAATCTGTTGCACCTCTTTCGTCACTTTAGTGAGCAAAATAGAGGTGCTTGCAAGCTTAGTTGGGTTTGCTAAGCAGGACAGCTATAAGGAAAAGGGTTAGAGAAAGAAATACAAAAGAACAACTAAGATTTAAACTAAGAAATAAAACAACAACTAAATTAATGAGAATAGGGACATAAGGACAAAAGAAACAATTATACCCATGTCACCAATGATAAGGCTGATATTAGTGAAAGAAAACACCAAGAAGAAAGAGGACTATGGGTCCCTTCTTCCTCCAAGGGAGGGCTCTTGGACCCCCACAAATAAGATCTTCTTACAACTTTGAAAATGAAAATGAAAATGGTGAAAGAATTCTTTGCTAATCCACTCAAGGGGTGAGATGGATTTCCCAATGCAATGATGCAAGTATACTCTTGGTAAGGATAGAAGATTCCTCAAGAGAATAATGGCAGCATAACTTTGCTATGAATTCCTTGAAAAATGAAGTGTATCCATTGCCTTTTTATAGCATTCCTTTGAGGTATTGTCCAACTAGTTTGTAGTGTGTAAAGAGGCTAATTAGGGCATTTCTAGGTCTTTGACTAGCCACCCAGTCGAATCCAGTCTAGATTTGAGTGTCAAATCAACTTGGAAGCTAAACCAGAAGTGGGTGGGAGGTCGACCACTCTCATAAATGCATCATTTCTCAGGTGCGCGGCTTTTTACGACAACAATCGCGCATCCTGCGCATGTGTGCGAATCTTGCATTTATGTTTTGCGCATGTGCGTGCACGCCCTATGTCTTCATAGCGCCCTTTAATTTTTGCACTAGTTGTATAGTTTTTACCCTTTGGGAATGCTTTTGTGATATTTTTGGTCCATGGGTGACCTCATAACTGTTTGACGATGTTGAATTCTTGTAACCATTTGCGGATGGAATTTCAGTGATAACAATGATAACAAGTGGAATTGCGAGTGGTTGGAGTGTTCCTGAAGATTTGATGGTTTTTCCCTTATTACATGGATAGGTATCACATTCATCCAAAAAGGTGTGGATGTCCTATTTCATACCTTCTGAGAAAAAGAACGTTTAACCATTCATAGGTTTTGGTAAAACATGAATGATCGGTTGTGGGAGAAGACTGAATCTCAAAGAGCACAATGGATTTAAGGTAAGACTACTTGGTTAAATACAAGTTACCTTTATAGAAAAGTTTTTCATTGTGCCAAGAGTACCCTAGAGAAGCTTGAGGATCATACTGAAATTGTTGGATCATGCTGTAAAATTTGGGATCTTGCAACCATTCCTGGTGAACTGCTTGAATCTAATTGAATATAATGAAAGATAGGGGGAAAAGGGACCCTTCATATTCATATTTCCTTGAAATAGCATCAACAACCACATTTTTTTCCCTTCTTGTAAATGATCTCATAATCATACCCAAATAGCTTGGTGTTGGTTGTGGAGCCTGATTATCTTCCTTATTCGAAGTTTGTTTCAGCTTTTCTTGGACCAAATTCCCTAACGGGGGGTGTGGGGGTGATTCCCCCCCCACTATTTTCGATAGGGGGGTTCCATGGGGTGGGGGGGGGTGAAATTTGTCGCCAGGAGGTACCAAGGGGCGATGAAAATTTGGGAAAAAATTCCTTGTAAAATATTGCAATTTCATAATCATTCTGGACCGTTCATTATAAGGTCGCAGATTTGATGGTAGAAGTTATTTTAAGGATTTTTTTCCCTAAAAGGAAACCCTATTTTATGAGGGAATTTGTTAAGCCTTAATATTGGCTCATTACCCCTTAATTGGGGCATATTACATTAGTAATGTTATTTTATGTCTGATTTATTCCATTAGTTGTAATTATACCTCCAAGTCTCCTATATATACCAAGGAGACTTTTTCATTTGGAATCATCTTGTACTTGAACATTTATGTGGGGTAAAAGGAGGTTTCCCCCTCGAAGAGGTTTATTATCTGAAATTCTCTCTTTTTCAAGGCGTTGAGTACTTATTCTAAGGTTTCTCTATGCTATATTGATATTTGGTTCTTAACATATGGTATCAGAGCTCAAGGTCTTGGGGTTTCGCTGCTACATATGAGACACCGTGAAATTTTTGCTATAACTTTTTTTATACAACGATTCAAAAGGAACGACTTGGAGGATATTTAGTATATGGATCAAGGTATGTTGGGTTAAAATCTCAGTGCCTGATGTCTTATACTTTCAGAGATACAACCTTTGTAAGATAGGGTTATAGAATCATGTTGAATTGAGTCATTTCTGAATTTTCACTATAAACGTTTTTCTGTAATGTTTCAGACCCTAAACTCTAGAGGATATTCTCATAAATTAGTAAGGTATCTATGGTAGAAATTTTAGATTATGGGTCATCGTAAATTTGTAGATACACCCTGTGGAAGATAGGGTATCTGACTAGTCCTATTGACTAGTCTCAAGTAGGTGTTCCAGGTAAAACAATCATAAATTATTCCTAGAGTATCCAAATTGAGTGAGATCCATTGGATCGGATAGTGGACAAACCGTAGTAGTTTTGGTACGAGTTTCATAATTTTATATCAATCATTTTGTGCGGGGAACGCTATACAAGGGAGATCTTCTAGAAAGTCCAAAAATCAACAAGTTGCGGAGAAGTTACTGTAAATTCCACTTGGCACATCCAATTTTTATCAGACCTGTGGCATTAAAGAGAAGAAATATCAGAGACATATAAAAATTAAAATCTCATACTTAGAAGGGCCGAAATTTTGGAGATACAATAAAAGGAATATTATCTAGAAGAACCACCTCAAAATCAAGGTTTAAAGTGATACTTGGCCAAC
The DNA here is from genome assembly GCA_009831015.1 of Picea engelmannii. Classification (NCBI taxonomy): domain Eukaryota; kingdom Viridiplantae; phylum Streptophyta; class Pinopsida; order Pinales; family Pinaceae; genus Picea; species Picea engelmannii. The sequence continues at coordinate 179,499 of ML792569.1, forward strand.
ATGCCACCAAAAAAGGGAACTTATACACCAAATAAGCCTCCAGACAATCCTACTTGGACTCTTGATGAAGGTGAAGAAATGCGTAGGGACATAAATGATTTA
>ML792569.1:184008-195411 GCA_009831015.1 Picea engelmannii
GCCAAGAAGGATAATAAATTATCACCAAAGTACTATGGCCCTTATAAGGTGTTGCAAAATATTGGTACTATGGCATACAAATTGGAGTTGCCTGCATCTTCACGAGTACACCCCGTTTTCCATGTTTCATGCTTAAAGAAGGTTATAGGTGACACAATCCCAGTTCAAACTATATTGACAAAACTTGACAAGGAAGGAAAAATCATAATGGATCCTGAAGACATCACTGACACAAGAATTCGCCATCTGAGGAATAGATCCATTTCAGAGTATCTCATTAAATGGAGGAAACTACCAGCTAAAGATTCCACTTGGGAAGATGTGTCTTTTATACAGAAGCATCTAGAGTTACTAAAGTGTTGTGGACAACACTTGTCTCAAGGGGAGGGGCATGTTATGCCCTAATATTGGCTCATTACCCCTTAATTGGGGCATATTACATTAGTAATGTTACTTTATTTATGTCGTATTTATTCCATTAGTTGTAATTATACCTCCTAGTATCCTATATATACCAAAGAGACTTTTTCATTTGGAATCATCTTGTACTTGAACATTTATGTGGGGTAAAAGGAGGTTTCCCCCTCGAAGAGGCTTATTATCTGAAATTATCTATTTTTCAAGGCGTTGAGTAGTTATCCTGAGGTTTTTCTATGCTATATTGATATTTGGTTCTCAACAGAATTTTATTGAGGCTATGTATTATCTCGAATATAGTATTCTGAGAGAGGATATCATGAGAGAAAGAAGAGGAATTTAAAATGAGTGTGTTGTAGGTTGTATCCCTTCATTTTGTTAGATAATAATAATGAAGGAATTGGCTTGGCAATTTCTCTGGTGGACATAGCCCACACTGGATGAACCTCGTATATCTGTGTCTCTATTGTATTGTGTATATTATGTGTTTTATTTCCACATTTATTTTATTTTATTGCTCCACGATATTGTTTTTCTAACACTTGGTCACCCATTTTGGTTGTTATGGGGAGGAGTTTTTTTGTTCCAGAAAATACTTGAGCTACGATAATCAGTTTTAATTTGGAAGCATTGTCCTAAGCGATAAGGATTCTAGAGATCCAATGCATGAAAAATAGACAACATTTCCTTTTCATATATTGATTGGCCTGAATACAACTCTGAAAGTTGTTTTCTAGTGAAATCCAAAGGTTAGCCATATTCCTTTCCATGGCACATTGGATTTTAGGACAAAAGTCTTGGTGAGTCTAGTAGTGTGAGTACAAGACTCATGCACATAGAATATTTCAAGGTATAGAAGGAGTGATCAGTTTTGGGCGTCCAACTAAATGCATTCTTTTTAAGGAGAGTAGTGAGAGGAGAGACAATGTTTCCATAATTCTAAACAAACTTGCAATAATATCCCATTAAACCCAAGAAACCATGAAAACGTTTAATATTTTTAGGGCGAGGCCAATCCTTCATAGATTTAATTTTATTAGGATCCTCCCATACAACATCCTTGCCAAAAATATGACCCATGTACTCAGATTCAAAGGCTCCAAAATCACCTTTAGGTAGTTTGAGAAAAAGTTGGTGCTTAGATATTAGAAAGATAACTTGATCCTCATGGGAGAGATGGGATTGCCAAGTTTTATTATAGATTAGGATATCATCAAAGAAAAATAGGATAAAATGATGGAGGAAGGGATGGAACACATGATTCATGAGAATTTGAAATGTGGAGGGATCATTTCACAGGCGAAATGGCATGAGCAAGAACTCATAATGACCCTCATGAGTTCTAAATGTAATCTTCAGAATGTATTTTTCCTTCATACATATCTGGTGGTATCCAGAATAGTGATCAAGTTTGGTAAAGTACTAAGAACCACTCAATTCATCCAAAAGGTCATCAATGACAGGGATGGGAAATTTGTCCTTGATTGTGAATTTGTTGAGGGCACGAAATCAGGACACATTCTCCAAGTGCCTTCCTTCTTGATTACCATGACTACTGGAGGAGAATAGGGGTTGGTACTTGGATGGATAACACCTTCTTCTAACAATTCTTGAACAATCTCAATTTTATTTTTCTGGGAAAAGGGATGACGGTAAGGGTGAACATTGGGAGGAAGATTGTTTGGGACTAGATGAATGGAATGATCATGGACGTTGCAAGAAGGGGGAATTCCATGGGGGATGTTAAAATAGATTTTTGTTGGGATAGTATAGATTGGAGGTCAGTATGCATAAAGGGTGTATCAATGGCTTCAATAGAATGGAGTTGGGAAATAATGCCATAATCACCTATTTTTAGTAGATTTTCCATTTAGTGGGAGCTGATGATCTCAGGTGAGCCTATTGTGATTCCTTGGAACTTATACTATTGTCCCTCCTGTTGGAATTGGAAGGTGAGGTCCTTAAAATCCATGGTAATGGGGCCAAGAGTGTGTAACCATTCAACATCGAACACTATGTCACAATTGCCCATGTCTATAGAAAACATATGAGATTTCATGTGGTATTGACCAATTTGTAAGCACACATTTTCACAACTCCCCTCACATTTCATGTAACCGCCATTGGCAATCATGACCTAAAAATTGTTGACTGCACATATATAAAAATTGGCATCTTGGGAAATGCGACGATGAAAAAAAGTATGGGTGTTTCCACTATCAACTAGGATGATGACTTTCCTATGTTTAATGTAGCCAATTAACTTAAGGGTTTGGGGAGCAGAGAAGCTAGTGATGGAATTCAGTGAAATCAACGATTTAACTTCAAGAGGGTCAAAGGGTGGAGTAGGGTCATCCACTTGGGGTATCTATTCAACAGGGGAAACATAAGCATCCTCGTCAAAAACATCCTCAGAAATAGCCATAGAAATCTTTTGTTCTTTGCACTTGTACCCTGTAAAATATTTGTCATCACAATTATAGCAAAGGCCCTTGAGTTGGCATTTAGCCATTCCTAACCTAGTTAATTTCTAGATATTGAGAGGACTAGAAATAGAGGAGGGATGGGTGGGTCGAGGGAGAGGAATGGTGGATGGTTTTTTGTTTTGGGAGGAGAAAAATTGTTGTTCTTCCTTGGTGCATTTAGTACCTTCCAACCAATTCTAGGGGCGATCCATGAGGACCGGGTGCAGATTTCATCCTTTAGGCCACTGATAATCCATTCCCTAAAGAAGGCATCTGACATGCCTTCCATTATAAAATCCAAGTGCTCAAAGGTGATTATAAATTCTTCCACTATGCCAAATTATTTCAACTTGGTCAAACGACCTAAATGGTGGGTATCTGTGTCATAGTGTTCATAAATCTCTGCAACAAACTTTGTCCAAGAAACATACCCTTGGTGTGCATTTTTACACCATTTCCACCATTTGTATCATTCAGGATCCACATAGATAACACCATAATGAATTTTTTCCAACTCATTAGTAATGTCATGTAAGGAGAAATAATGGTCCATTTGAGTGACCCAGCTCTTTAGATTCGAGACATCAAATTTATTGACCTCAAATCTAGGAAGAAGAGGGTCACAATGAAAGGAGTTCGAATGAAAGGCCATAGTATGGGAGGAGTCAGCATTGTTTAAGTGTGAAGGTTGTTCAGATGAGGGATGGCCCTACTATTGGTTCAACACTTTTTTGAGAGTGGATTGAATGTAGTAAAATCAGCCATGAATGGTGTCAAATTCTCCGTTAACTTGGTTAGTGAAGGTTTCAACTTGGGAATTGACTAAAGCAAGTTTAAAAGTCATTTTTTGGATGGTATCCTTGTGCTATTTGGTTTCAAATTGTAGTTTAACGATTTCTTGTTGGCAAGTGGTGGTCATTGGTGAGTGAAGGGTGTCGAGGAGGGGATGTGGGTCCATGGAAAAAATGTTTATAAGTGATATATACCACCACAATCAAGGGAAAAAGAGAAATCCAATGGGATAGGTGGAAAACAAGGGTGTCGTGAAGGGTGGGTAGGTCCACGCAAAAAAGGGTTAGAAGTGATAGGTACCTCAATGATCAGGGAAAAGAGAGGAAGCCAATGGGATATGTGCCAAATAAGGGTGCCAATAGGACCACTATAATTTCTTTTTATTCATGCATAGTTATACTTCGACTTGAAGAATACCGCAGTGACAGAATACCCAAATTGTAAACAAGGACAATTGTGTAGGAATTTCGCAACCAAGATGCAGGAGGCAAGGTTACAAGAAACAATTTCCCTTCTATTCCTTTCTTGTTTTGTTATGCTCCCAAGGGTTATGGTTCTTAGGGTTCCTACATACAAAGGTTTTCCCTATTCTATATCTCTCTGATATACATGCGAGTTTGAATAGAAGTACTCAGCCCAACATCTCAGGGCACCAACTAAGGAGGCTCGATCGTACCCTTATTCATACTACCCGATTACCTAGGTAGTAGAGAGTATCTTCTCAAGTGTTATTCTCAGTGTCACTATAGCAATGAGGTAGTCAATCATTTGATCTAGAGTTGGTTTCAGAAGACCTAGGGGACTTGTGATATACCTCACAGTATGTGAGAGTGGTCGTCATGTATAGGTTCAGTCTGATGCAGTACTAATCGAAGGAGTACCAACATGGGTTACAGAGGTTTCCAAAAAGGTGAAACATTTGTTTCAAGTAACCCCATGAAACCGTTTGTATTTCCTGCATGTAGTATTCCCTAGCTACATTTTTACTCGCTAAGCATCGTGTCTCTATGCTTTAAAGATGCCGACGGTATAGGTCTCTACCCTGAAATACTATTCCCACAATTTATGCTAAGGAAAGAGCTCTAATACCAATTGTTAGGTACCTGGTGTATTATAATAAGAAGAAACAAAAATATTGCATCAAATACTAGTGGAACAACAAAATATAGATAATAACAACATCAACAATGATACCTTTATGAATAGAAATCCAAGTTAACTTGCCTCTTTGAGGGGGAAAACTCCAGTAGAGAAGAGCTCTATTAAAATAATTCTCAAGAAAAAACTTTCCCACACCTTCTACTTCTATTTATACTAATTATATATTCTAAAGAACATTCTAGAGGAAGATCTTTCTAGAAGTGAAATCTTCTATTAAGTCTTCTTAGAATAGACTTGTTAAAATTATTATATAGGCCTTATTCACTAATTTTGACATTTACACATAGAAAACATATTATTCTATCTACATGAGGGGTTAGGGAGGTTAGGTCCCTAACAACTTCTTTTAAATATTTTCAAGCACATAAATAGAATTCTAAAGAAAACTAAATAATTTCCTTACCTATCTTAAAGTCCAATCAACCAAATTTGGTCTGAGTGGATGTTAACCATCATCATCAATTTTGAACAATGAGCGTAGATCCACATTAACTCCAGATATATCATGTGTAAAGAGGGATAAAATCCCTTGAGGTGAAAACCTTTCTTTAAGTTTTTTCAATCTATTTCTTTTTCATCTTAATGGACCTGATAGATCTCCATGGAATTCGGGAGTTAAGATAGAACTACCATGGTTATTTGTTTGTGTGTGTGTGTGATGGGGTCTTCACTTTGTTGACCAATATCTTATCATGTTCATTCATAAAGGGGGTTTTAAAATTGTGGAAAATAAAAACAACATATTGTAGGTATTTGGGGGGGGAATGGGGTGTTAGGGGTTTTATAGGTATTGGGGGGTATTAAAATGGGTATCTAATAAAAATAGGGGTTTATTTTATTGGAAATATGTATTGGGATGGGAGTTCGACAAAAGGATTAGGGAGGTATTTATCAATATCTAGAGAAATTATGGGTGTTCTTCAATATCCCATTAATGAAAGCACTATGTCACAAGTTCACTAAGTGAATACCTTGTCTGTGTGTGTGTGTGTGTGTGTGTGTGTGTGTGTGTGTGTGTGTGTGCACGCGCGCGCACATGCGAACATACACACACAAACCTATCCTCAATTTTTTTCAATTTACATAATTTTTCACCTCGAAGGACTTATCCCTCTTTGCCCGTGATAGATTTGGGGTTAAGATGGATTTACGTTGGTTCTACATATAATAATAATAAGATTTACATTGGTTCTATATATAATAATAATAATAATAATAATAATAATAATAATAATAATAATAATAATAATAATAATAATAATAATAATAATAATAATAATAATAATCATAATCATAATCATAATCATAATCATAATCATAATCTACTTCACATCCAAGCCACATACATAATTGGTGTATGAGACCTATTGAACCCCTATTTTTCCATCATCTAGACACTCCTTGTTTCACTTATACTCGATTTTTGCATCTAAACCTAGCCCTGATATAATCCATTTTTGTGATTTCAAGCATAAAACCCTCTTGAAAAGTATCATGAGGTATATTTTTTTATTTTACCATTATTCCTAAGCTCTTGATGAATTAATGGTAGTTTTACTAATGAAGAATGCTAGTTATGTTCTTGTACCTCCATCTATTCCAGTACCCAAGTTTGTAGTTTTGCACATATGCTCACATCTAGGTGAAATATGGTCACATGGGTTTTGAATATCTAACCCCCATCATGGTTTGTGTTCCGTGGTTTACGCCTAGGTCACACATGGAATCCTCTAGGTGTGGTCAATAATTTCGTGTAAAAAACATGCCAAATTTGCAGCAGTTAATTTCCAACACAATTTGTGAGATAATGAGGATGAATCTCCAAATTATGGAACATGGGTTTTGTTCAGAAAGGCCTAATTTGGGTCATCGAAGAGAAAAATATTCATAAGGTCAAGGATTTGAGAGATATGGGAAAATTTCTAATCTAGATTTGCCCATATTTATGGTGCGACCCGTTTTCAAATTATTTATTGGTTGCAAGAATTACAGTTCGAGTTATGGGTTCTATGCTCCATATGGAAGGTTCCACGTCTAAACTGGCCTTATTTCTTTGTCATTACACCATCAAAACACAATTTATTATGTCCAAACTTAGCAAAATTCAAAAATTATGATTTTCTTTTTGAGTGAGTGAATCGTTGGTTGTAACAGTTTCCTTAGATGATTCTAACATTGTAATTATAAATTTGAGAGACAAAAACATTGAAAAAGTTTGTGGATTGATTGTATGATTATCATTATTGGTTGTAATCACTTGTTGTGTGAGGAACGGAAATCATATATGTAATTATTCATTCTTATGTTGTAATAAAGACATCTCTGTTGTAGATTTCCGACCAACCACTATAATCCTCTTGTAGAGTATGATGGAGGAGGCAGGGCCCCCTCGTTCCAGTATACCCTACCTATTTTTATTGTTGTAGATTTAGTTTCCATTTTAGTTCCGTGGATTAGTGTGAGTAGTTAGATGAAAAGATATTTCTATTTGTAGTTCTAATTGTTTCCATAAAATTAATTTTACAATTTTTCTCTCATTTCCTTTTGATTATTCATGCAATTTCCCTTTTCCTTTACTCACTCATGTTTATTCTTTGAGTACTAGTGCAAGGAATAGGTGTGCACTCAACCTTTTGATTTTTCTTGCTAACTAACACTCTTAGCATTGTCAAAACAATTATTAGAATCTCTTTGGAGGACCGTATCAATCATCATTCATAAGTACACGAACACTTAACTATTGAAGTGCAATATTGTACTTCAAGCCACCTATGAGATCAAACCAAGGAGACTAATAACTAGCATTAGTTTGGTCTTTAATGATTTTCTTTTATTTATATATACTCATGGAGAAGATAACAAGATCCATTTCAGTCGTAGTTACACAAATATGAGTAATCTGGATGCAAAAGCATTGTATCAGCAACAAAGACTTGTTACACTTGACACATGAGTTTGCATTATTTAGTTTGTATATGTGAGTTAGTTTACAGATTTCATTATTTTCCTTTCCAAGCTAAAAATTTCATGATTAGGTCAGTGGCCTCCTGTAAAGATTTCAACTCATGTTTTTGTCGACTGATTCAAATATTAGTTTGAAGGGTATTTTACCTTTGCATTTTCATTTCTCTAAAAGTTAAGTTACAGTAATTACAACTCATTAGTTTGACAAGTTAATCATCTCTCGAAGTGCATGAAAACTTAGATCTCAAGTCAAAGATTGCACTACAAGCCATTAATGAAAAATCAAGCTAATGAACTAATTATTGTTTATAGGTTTTAAGAATTTTGGTTCCCCCATACATTGAAGTCTTACATATTCATCGATCAAACAAGATATCATATGAAAACATATTTATATGTGGATCAAAAAAACTTTTATGTTGAGCCCTTGTTAATATTGATATATATTGGTGAATTCAATATTAAGGTGTCTAAGATTTACTTTTGATTTCATTGAATTGCTTTGTGATTGGGATTGATATCTATCATTTGATTTCATTTATTGCACCCTAAAGCATGTGTAGTTGGCACTAGTTGCTAACATAGGATAGAATAGGTTATGATCCTACATTTCTCGTGCTTTCCCCTTGAAGTATATGAACTCCCAGATTGATAGATTTGGTGTCAGGGATTTATACATATAAATAACCCCACATTTTTTGTGTCGTTGTCGGGGAGGTGCTAAAAGGGATTAGAGCATAGGTAGGTTATTTTCACAAGTTTTTTTTTAGTAGATACAATTGAAACTTGGGGGAGGAGAAGAAATAAGATGCAAAGGCACCCTTACTTCAAAATTTATGAAGGGGTCCGGGCCCGACACATTCAGTTTGGTGAGTTTCTCCAAAGCCTCATTGTTTTCTTTCATGCAAGTAAGTTTCTTGTTATGTAAGTGTGTTTTCTTTTAGTTTGGTTCATGAAAAGAAGAGAATCCTAACTTGTGTGAACAGATAACTTAGTGATAGCAGGATCTTAGTAGCACAGTGGTGCTTCGAGTACATTATTGGTTGCTTGAATTTGTTTTAAGTGTGCTTCCTTATCATTTCTTTAATACTTTTTGGTGTTGTAAGAACCCCATGCACTAATCCATTTTTGGGAGGGAATTTTATGACCAACAAAATAATTCAAAGGAACTCAAGAACTTGTTGAGTAGAGGAGAGAATGACACCACAAAGATATTCTTAAATCCTTGTCCAAAGTTTAATATTGTCATTAGGGATGAGTCTGTATCTCTGGAAGCAAAGGAGGATCCATGAACAATTTCCACAAGAAGACCTTGAAGTTTCTTCTATTTATCCTTGTCAGCATGTGGAAGGTATCAAAGAGTCATGGAAATATCCAATGAAGAATAGAGATTGGAGCCGAAAATATTAGAATTCCTTTCACCTTTGTCACTAGATATAGATCCCTTGTACACTCAAGAGATTGATTAATCTTCTAAAGAACTTCGTGGCATGACAACCAGAGAAGAGAACCGAGGAGACAAAGACTATATTGAAGCTTGGTTCCAAATAGTCATTATGCCACCATAATGATCCATTATTCAACATTTATTGGCACCATCTCTACTAGAAAAATTGGTCTCTCATACCCTGGAAATCATGCAAGTATACTTTTAAAATTTTGATATGAGTGTAACAGAGATCTTGTTGTGTAAATGGATGCATTGGAATACTCCTACACCTAAGGACATGTTTTTTTCCCAAAGTAAAGTAGGATAATGATCTAGGAGGATCTAAGGAATTCTCACATAGGTCTAGGAGGATCTGGAACGCCCATAGAGGTCTTAAGGGATCCACAAAAACTCAAAATTTAACCGTCTATAATGATCATTAAAAGGATTGTTGATTAAGGTTGGTTGTCATTGATGTCAACCCTTGAAGAAATCCCCGTAGCAAAAAGGTTTGGGTAATGGAACTAATATTGTTTGATGTAAATATGACTCATTATTGTTTTGTCATGGTTGATAAGAAGTAAATATGGATGAACTCCAAAGCGGTCCCCTTGTGGTGAAAGCCCTCACAGAAGACGCTTTGTGGAGTAAGAGAGCCCATGCTTAATTGTGGAATAATGAGATGAAGGAAAGTGAACTTGTCAGGGAAAATATCCTATATGGATAGTGTTTTTCATGTCATTTCCGTTGGTATGTGGAACGTCACATAATTCCTCACGGTTAGAGAGTTATGGCCATGAGAAGTTGGAGACCCCGGGTTTGGGTAATGGACCCAAGTTTGTTTGATGCGTAATGGTATGAGTTATGATATATTTTCAGATAATACTATTCTATATGGATAGTACGTGTCATGCCATTACTGGTGGTATGTATAACATCACATAACTCCTCACGGTTTGAGATTTGTGACCTTACAAAGTTGGAGGACCCTCATATGTCATCTAGAAGCCCCAAAAGGTCAAAGTAGTCAAAGTGGTTTAAGAGATTTTAAAAGGTAAATAATAAAGTGAATTGATGAGTGTATTATAATTCAAATTGAATAAAAATAAATTATTTCAATAATAAATTTAATGGAGAAATTAGAAGTGGACCCAACCCTAAAATAAGGAAAGTGGGCCAAGTGACCTAGAAGATGTTTTTAAGGAAGCTACTTGGAGAGTCTAAATAAGAGGCAAGTCTCTCTCATTTGAAACACACTTGAGCATATTGAATATCTATAGGTGTATGAGGTAACCAAATGATATCTAAGCCGAAATTCTGAGGAAAGTGAAGAAAAGAAGGCCGAAATGCAAGGAAGGATAAATTATTTTGATGGTGCTTTCTAAGGTATGTTATTTACAGGTCATCTCACCATTTTCGCTATAACATTTTTTCTATAATGATTCAAATACTGAAATTGCTATGAAAGTGAGAAAATATATTCAAGTATCTGTGGTAAAAAATTAAGCTTGTGTTTCGTTGTATTTTTGGAGTTACACTCAATGGAAAATAGGGTTTGTGGCTAGTCCCGAAACTAGTCAAAATCAGGTGTTTTGGGTAAAAACGTCATAACTTCTTCATAATAGATAAACATTCAGTGAGACCAAATGTTTTGGTTAGGGTACAGTCTTTATTATGTTGTGTAACATTTTCAGATCAATTCATAAAACATTTTGTGTGGGGCACGCTCTACAAGGTCGCTCTCTAGAATAAGACAGAATTCAGCAAGGTGTGTCATTTTTGCTATAAATCCTTTTATGAGAGGTTCCAAGTAGTGAAACCTGGAGGAATTGTAGAAAACACACTGAAGAACATTGTGTATCAGTTTCAGATCTTTATTCATTACAGGTACAAATTTATGATTATTTCAAGTCAGGGTTGTTGACTAATCCAAAACTAGTCTTGTGAGACTAAAGAAAAGTTTGATGAAAATGCTAGTCTCTTGTTGTTAAAGTTAAGGAAGGTTTGGATGAATGTGATCATATACACCAGTTCTATTACAAAGCTACAAATCAGATTTGGATGATGAAATTGATGAAGGCTTTTGGTTGAGGTACATGTTGAGTACATGGTTGAGACAAGTAGTTGATGAGTTGGCACATACATGAGGTGTATAGTTGATGATGTTGGTACATA